>PVIR01031152.1:0-19701 GCA_004026965.1 Petromus typicus | reverse complement strand
CAATCCTCCTGCCTCTGCCTCCCGAGTGCTGGGATTACAGGCGTGAGCCACCACGCCCGGCACTGTGGTATGTGGTACTGGTTGCTGCTGGGTGTGGGTCTCCACACCCAGTATTGTTATGTGGTTACCGGGGAATCAAACCCAGGCCCTTGCGCTTGCAAGACAGGCGCCGGAACCACTGAGCTAACTCCCCGGCCCTTGGAGTCTTATTTCTGCCCCAGTGTTTTAATGCATTTCTCTATTAACTATCTTTTCATACTTAATTTGCTAATGTGTAAATTATTTAAAGATAAATGTTATATCTTAACCATCAGTCAGGTAGCCATTTAACACATTCTGAATGCCAAATGGCACACTAAGTTCAGGAAAGTGGCCAAAAGCCACGCATGCAATATCTCCTCCATCTTCAATCATCAATGCGCCCTTGGAGCGAGGCCTTAGAGTTCACCCCATTTCACAGCTGAGGTTAGAAAAATTAAGTAATCTGTCCTAAATCACACATATCGTGAGTTACAGAAAAAAAATCAGAGATAAGTAGGACACAGATTCTTTCCCAGTGGAGTTCATGTCCCTGGCAGTGCAGATGTCCCCGCTCTTGGCTCTCCTTCCACGTGAAGAGCACGGGTCAGTAGCCAGGGCAAAGAGAGCTGAGGAAGGAAGCAGTCAGTCTTGCTGGAGGGAGGAAAGGAGGAAGGAGGAGCTCTTGCGCGGGGGGGTGACAACTGATCTAGGTCTTGATGGAGAAGAGGTTCACAAGGATCTGTTCACTTGTCACCTCCTGCCCCGCCCCCACTGAATTGTGAGCTACTTAAACAGGATAGTCTTTTGTTTAGTGCTGTCTGCTTAGTTCTTGGCATGAATTAAGCAGATGTTTAATAAATATTTGGTGAATAAATGAGCAAATCAAGCAGAGAAGAGCGGAAGTGAAAGCGTGGAGCTGTGAGAGCACATGGTCCCTGCCATTCTGATGGCTGTGGTGTCCTCTGGGATGAAAGGACAGGGTTCTGAGGAGGTCCAGGGCAGGTACGCCTTTCAGCCCTCAAAGCACAAGATCTGTCTCAGGTCAGGGCAAGGTTCTGAGGAGGGCAGACACGTGAGACAAAGAAACATGGGCCAGTTAGCAGGTAGAACTAGAACCCTATGCATTTCTCTAAAAGGTTCTCCCATCCCAATGAATTGACAGATTCAAGTCTTGATCACTGTGGCTAAAACAGCAAAGAGAGACAACAGAGCACCAAGCGTCTCTTGATAGGAAGACATGTTACCACATGTGCATCTCAGATTTTTTCATTTTCTGTGACAAGGTTTTGCCACATTGTTCAGGTTGGCCTTAAACTCACTGTGGAGCCCAGACTGGCCTTAAACTCACAGGAACCCTCCTGCCTCAGCTACCTGAGAGCAATGCTGGAATTACAGGTGAGCACCACCACACCTGTACAGAGGACAAAGGAACACATAGACTATACCACAAGTATGTGGTCCAGATGTGAGATACCACGTGGGACAAATGACTTCATTTCTTAAATACTGGAGATGAATTTCAAAAGGGAAAAAAGAGACAGAAAGATAACCTCTACTTAAAAGATGCTCAACAACATTCCAGCCACTGGCAATGTTAATTTTAATCTTGATTCAAACAACTTTAAAAAATATAAAGACAAGTGAAAATTTGGACAAATAGATATGTGAAGACATGAAGAAATTATCGTTAAATTTCCAGATTGGTAATGGTTGCATTCTCTAAAGGGTCCTTATCTTTTACAGGCATATACTGAACTGCCTACAGATGGGAAGATAGGAATTCCCAAGAGGAAAAGGGTGGAAATATGGGATGCCACAAGACGGGCAAGAAGCTGGTAATTACGGAAGCTACCATTCTGCTTTTGATTTTTAAACACTTTCACTGGGGTGTGACTGAGATTTCACACAACCCACTCATTTACAGCGTACAATTCAAAGACCTGGTGTACTCAGCGCTGTGCATCCATCTCTACAATTCCAAAGCATTTTCATTACCCTAAAAGGAAATCTTACACCCCACCCCAATCCCAGCCCTGAGAAGTTTATCTGTCTCTGATTTGCCTGTGCTGGATATTTTTACACAATGGAATCCAACAGTATGTGGCCTTTTTAAGGTTTGTCTCACATTGTAGAATATATCAGGACTTTATGTCTCTTTGTGGCCAAATAATATTCTATTTTATAGCTATTTTACGTTTTATTTACCTATTACCGGTTGATGTCCACTCAGGTTGTTTCTCCTTTGGGGTCATTACAACTAATGCTGCTACGAATAGACACGTGTGAGATTTTGTGGACACTTCTTTTCATTTCTCTTGGAAATGCTAAGTCATATGGTAGGTGTGAAATCTCCAAACTACTTTCCAATGTGTCCCTGCTATTTTCCATTCCCCATAGCAATATCCTGCTTATTATGGGTTTGAAATTTTCTGTCATAATTTTTTTTAAAACTCTGCACTTACAGGGCGGGGGATTTAGCTCAGTGGTTCTGGCACCTGTCTTGCAAGCGCAAGGACCCGGGTTTGGTCCCCGGTAACCACATACCATACTGGGCATAGAGACTCATGCCCAGCAGCAACCAGTACCACATACCTCAGTGCCGGGCGTGGTGGCTCACGCCTGTAATCCCAGCACTCAGGAGGCAGAGGCAGGAGGATTGCGGTGATGTGAGTTTGAGGCTGAGCTCAGGGCCAGTCTGAACCACAAAGCGAGACTCTATCTCAAAAAAACCTAAAAAAAAACAAAACAAAAACTCTGCACTTACAGGCTCGATACCACTCCACTTGTAACTGCAACTTTCTGTGTCACTTTTACTGACATGAGCAACACAAGACCATGACTCATCATCATTAGCAATGTCCCTCATCAGAGTTTTGGCATGTAACTTCTTCATTTTCTTGTTGGGGCATAACTGCTAGGAAATCAGCCCAAAGATTCGAATCTGTGGAAGACCCAAGCAGGGTCACAGCACAGAGGGAACCAGAAGGAGCTCTTCCTTCTGCAATGTCACTAAGTAAATGCTTGTGTGATGACTACCTGAGGTAATTACATAAAATGAGGCCACAAAAGAAATAATTGCCATGGTAAGATGAAGCAAGAGGACAGTATTTGGAACCTCAAGGTTAAATGCTAGGACATAAAGAGATGTAAACAAGAGAAATCTTTCAGCACAACAATTTGGGGAGTAATGGCACACAGAGTCACATTCTGCCAGTGGACAGCGAGCACTTGCCTGTATTATTCCGTCCCAGAGATCCCCATTTTCTCTTGTCAAGAGGTCTTTGACTGAAGACACAATTGCCTTCTAAAGAAAGACTGAAATGCCATGTGGATGACTTGAGCGATGGGCCCTACGTCTTGGGTGCTCGAGAAAAAGCAATGCTAATGGCTGCGTACACTGGGAACATGAAAAGAGAGAGGGGGAGAGGCCCCGCTCTGCCACTGCATGAGCTCACAGAGGTTTCTTCTGGGACACTGCTGAGGAACCAAGGCTTTGTTATAAAAGCAAACAAATAACATTCCTCCTCCTAGTGAGGACAAAGGGTACCTGGGTTCCTCAGAGTACAGATCTGACTCTGTACTCCCCACACAATCAGTCTGTGCTGAGCTCTCACCTTTAAATTCTCCAAACACCAAGCAGTATTTTCTTACAAGCCTACAGACAGGCAAATTTCCTGTCCCAGGTTCCCAGGACCGTGACAAGACTCAGGCTCTCAGCGTCCCTCCCCGTTCAGGTATACAAAGCATCTTGGGAGATTTTCCAGCCTGCCAGGTAAAATATAGTCCAAACCTGCCTCCGCACTGGACCTGCCTGGGAGGAGGCATAAATGAGCCTGGGCATGTGGTAGAAAGAGCATCATAGAATACAGACATAAGAAAGGACCTTGGGATCTCTTGATCCAACACTCTACTTTTGGAAATGAGGACGTGGAAAACCAGAGCAGGTCAGGAGCTCACGGTGGGCCGTGTGCTTCTGCTCCTCTCCTCTGCAGAAAAAAATGAAAGAATATCCCCTAGGCTTGTTCCTGCCAGTGTGTTCAGCTTCCAGAGGAGACAGGATGGGGAAACCCAAGATCTGACATTCTAGTGTTTTAGGTAGCTATGACCTAGAAACCGTATTTCAGGAGCTTCTTTCTGGTGACAGAGCCTTTATTGCAGGATAGTTTGTTCTCGTCTGTGAATGTCAGCAAGAAGGACTTGGATCATGGCTTCTGGGATCGAATAATCCTTCTTTCTTTATAACACTGAGGAAACTGAGGCCCGGGCATGTTACAGTGACAGAGCTAAGACAATTCCAGTGTGCTGTTGCTAGTGAACAGCCCTCCCCACCCACCTAATGCTTAAGCGAAATGACCTTGACACACCCACCAAATGACCTTGACACACCCACCAACACGCCCGCCTCAGGCAGTCTTCAAACTGCAGCTACAGCGCTCAGGACAGAACTGTGCCTGCCCGTGGAAAGCTCTTCAGTGGCCCTGGAGATAAAACCTCACATCTTGGTGTCTCCCAAACCCAGCAGAACTCAGCTCACACCCATGTGAGTCTCTGAAGTCACCTGGGACCATGCCACAGCCCCGGGCTCCTCATTCACAACACACGACCTTCCTTTTGTCCTTCACGTATGCTATGTTCTGTTCCTTGCCAGGGCTTTTCCAGGAATACCTTTCCCATCCTGGAGAGGTCTTGCCTGCTCCTTGGTTCATGTGCAGGTTGGCTGGTGTCCTTCCAGGACATTCTTCTCTGCCCTGGCACTAGCAGTACGTATGTTTTGTGTTCTCTTGAACTTCATTTTTCTTTCCTGGAGAACATTCACCCTAGTTTACAGTCTTATGCTCATTAGTGTGATGTGCTGAACACCTTCTGTTCTGTTCTGTTTTCCTAGACAATGGGGATGAAGTTTGTTCTGCTCGATGTAACTTCCCCAGCATCTACTGCAATGCCGCACACCAGGTGTATATTGAGTCATTACGCACCTGTCTGAAGGGCCAGTTGTTAAATCATTGAAGTGATGCTCCATCCACTGGTAATTACTGACTGCTGCGAACCTACCAAGCAACCCATGGTACCCCAGGCAACCCATCCCCTACTCTGGATCTTTGAACCACCCTATAATCAAGTAATTGAGGAGTAATTATTTGTCATGGCACTTGGATAATGGTGACTAACTCCTTTTAGGATCACTGTAGCCTGCATACAGTAGGCAATAGTTAGATGTTACCTGAAAGAATAATGGAAGAGCTACTGCTTCAGCTGAGATTTCTCAAATCTCGGTGACGGTCTTTCTGCTTTGCCCAACTACTTTCTGTTCTCCCAACCACTCTCACCCCAGCTGACGTAATATGCTTCCTTGGCAAGCTCTAGAGGGTGCCAGAATCAGGTTCACGCAGGAGCCTTCTGGGCTCCCCGCCACCCTCCTCATAGCTCTACTTACTATCTTACTGACTAAAGCACCAGGAAAGAAAGGAACATCCCTTGAAACACACCCACCAAAACTCCAGTCTCCCAGAGTGCTGTGGCAGGTGTACACACCCACTTGGCTACATGGGCACTGAAAACCACACCTGTGATTGATGCCAGGAGCAGAAGCATACAGGTAAACTCGCCTCACTCACTGCCAAAGGTCTTCAGGGATCCCCACTTTAGTGGAGGTCACATGGCCCTGGAAAATCCATTCATCCTAAAAAGGAAGAGGCCAGCTGGACATCAGCTCTTTACACTGCTCAGCCTTGAGTCCTGAGAAGTGAGGAGAATGAATTTCTTCCATTAACGGGCTTCCTTCGCCGATTTCGTCAGATATCACGTGACAAAGGTCTCAAGAATGAGTTACAAAAAGACTCAATAAGAAACATGAAGAGAGGACTGTGTTTTTTAAAACAATCTTTGAATTTTTTTTTACTTTTCACTTGCTAATCTTACAAATAGTACACAAGTATATCCTCACTGTAACAAAAATATTTAAAAATATTTTCCCATTGCATGCTAAAAATTTTTTTGATAAAAGACCTTCATCCGGACTATGTTTTTGTTCTTATCACCATCACCATTTCAAGGGCTGCCTAATTTCTTTTCACTGAGAAGGGACACCTTCCTTAATTTGGGTTTCCCAAAACTAGACCCTAAAAAAGGTAGATAAAATAGTTGTTCTGAAAGCAGTGAGAGCCATAGGGAATGTGCCCAGGAGTGGGCTAACTCCTTGGGCAGTTGTGGCTCAGTTTCACAGCACTCCCCCAAATATTGCAAGGCACATATCTCAGCTGGGGTATTTATCCACCAGTCCTCACCTCCTTTGGTTGGAGAGCTCTCTGGGAGCCTTCACTCTCTGGGACTCCCGCTTGCCCTGTGACCTGGTGACCTTGTCAAAGTCAAGAGGCTGCAACCAGGGGCCACTAAGGAAGCCACATGAGGGGTGGTGTGGGGCTATGGGAGGTGCTTGGGCTCTGAAATCCAAGTCTTGATCTTGAATGTCTGTTGACTGTCTCTAGCTGGGATAGTGGGTGAGTTAACTTCTCTGAACCTCATTTTTTTGTCTATAAAGATTACACTAATAATTATATTAAATGCTGCATATAAAATGTTTGACAAAGTACTGGATACATTACTGATGGCAAGCAACGTAATAATTACTCCCTGAAATTAATCACTCATTCAAGTTTCTCATGATCTACAAGGTCTCCCAGACTAGGGGCTCAGGAAGACGAAAGCTTGTTCTTTAAACCTTGGCTTTCATTCATTGGTTTGTTCACTCAATAAATATTTATTGAGAATGCATTTCAATTACCTCATCAGCAGAAAGGAGGGTTGTAATAATTGCTGCAATTATTATTTCTCAAGTGCGAGAGAGCACCTGAAAACTACCCATTTGCCTTCTTTCAGTCTTCAACTATTCTCTTCAAGAGCTTATTATAATGAAAAGATCATGCTATTATAAGATAATGATGCTTAAATACCGATTCTACACACTGCATGACTTTGCTCAATTTGCTTAATCCTTCTATTCCGCTGCATCTATAAAATGGGCCTATTAACATCCACCTCATATGACTGCTGCCAATTTAAAGTAGATGCCATCCTACAAATCTCTCCCAGCGCCAGGCGAGTGATAGGAACTCAACATGTTTGGTACCTTCCCATCACCACTGCATGGTGCCATATGGTGAGGGGTCTTAATAAGCATTCTAGATCTCTACACAGAGATGGGAATAACACAATGGCCATAAGGGAAGCTGAGCTCATCAGCAGCACTTCTATGTAACATAAAGGTGCAGGCCCAGTGGGACTTCTGTTCATTCTCCAGTTCCAACACAACCCTTGCACATAGTTGGGCTTTTTCAATATCTGTTTATAAATAAAGAAGCCAAATCCAGCCTCTTTTTCTGAATGGAATTAAAAAAACAATATATCAAAGAAGATAAAACAAAGACCCTTGAGGATAAATATGATAGTATCTCTTCTTACCGAGTGGCTGGGTAGTACTTGGCTGAGAAATATTCTAGCAAATAGAAGAAAATGTCTTTTAAGATCAGGATCAACTGCTCCTGTAAATACAAAGCATGGTGCTGATAGTCCCTGTTCTAAGCAGACTCATGTAAGTGTCTAATCATTACAAACACAATCTGCTGTCTGCATCAGCAGTTTCTATATCTGCAGGTATCTGCATTCTCTGATTCAATCAACTATAAATTGAAGATATTTGGGAAAACTTTCGTGTTCTTGCTAGCTGTTTAAATTTTTTTCCTTGTCATTTTCCCCTAACATGTACAACAATTATTTATGCAACATTTATATCTATTAGATATTATAAATAATCTAGGGATTAAAGTAACAGGGGTATATGTGTAGGGTTATGCAAATATGTACCATTTTATATGAGATTTAAACATCTGTGGATTTGGTACCTACACTGTACCAAACATGGTACAACTGGTCTGGCCATGGATTCCAAGGATCAATAAATGATGAGACTCTAAGGAAATGCAAATGGCAGAAAATCACAGTCTTGCTACTCAAAGTGTGGCCTACTAGGTACTACTGTGATCACCTGAGAGCTTCTTCAGAAAGACAAGGTCTCTGGTCCAGCCCGGATCTGCTGGACTGGAGTCTGCCCCTTATAATCCCCTGCACAAGTCTCAAGTCTGGTCAGGTGGATATTGGTTTTCCAATTTGGCTGCACTTCATCTGGGGAGTCTACAGAAATGCGAATGCCTGGGGCCTCCTCCAACATGCTTAGGTATTTGATCTAGAATGTAGCTTGAGCAAAGTGATTGGCAGAATGAGAGGGAAGAGGAAGAAGAGGGGATGATTCTGATCTCTGTAGGATTCTAACTTGCAGCCCAGATAGAGTTCCAGGCAGCAAAGACAAGCAAAGGACCCATTTCCTCAGGGAAAACTGTTTCCTCAAGTTCTTCCTAGAATTTCAAATCTGGTCACTTGGTGAAAAACTTAAATGTCACCAAGAGCCAGGCGCCCACCAGGCCAGGCCTTTAACTACTGAGGGAGAAAGAGTTAATCTAGATGCAGCCTCCCCCATCTCTCCCTGTGTCCACCTTCTGCTGAGGCCATTTGCCTCACTGTAGCTCGTACATCTGGTTCCATTCCTTGGAAATGTCTCCCTTTCTCATTGTTTCCCTCTCCCTAGGGACAGCTTTCCTGGTTCCTGCCCAGAAGAATGATCTGGGGCCAGGAGGATCTAGCCCGGAATGTCCCACAGCCTCCTCCCCAGTCCAGATTTCCAGGTGGGGCTTTTGAAGTGATTACATCAGCCCCGTTCATCAGAAACGTTCCAACCCTCCCAGGAATCTCTTTGGGACAAGTACAAGGTTCTGGCTAATTTTAAATGTAATTAGAAGATTTTCTTCCTTTCTTCCAAAGCATGCTCAATTTCCCCTGCGCCCCTCCTCAGAATATATTTCCTCTGAGATCTTCTTTTTTTTATTTTCCCGATTTTCCCCCCAAATGAGAACACTTACAACAGATGTAAATCCTTTGCTTATTTGGCCTAGTTTATCAGCAGATAGTATTTTTACAATGCAGAAAGGTTTTTAATGGGATGTGGAAAAAATCTTTTTCCCCAAAACACTAATAATAAAGAAAGATCCCTTTTTTATTTTCCTTAAATTGCTTTTTATGACCCATTCAGCATTTTCAGGGACATAATTAAAACATCAAACAGTTTTCCTGCTGGTTATGCTAAAATGTGAACACTTGAAGCAGCCACTATTATTAGATATTAAAATGGACTTGAGTATTTATTAAAAAGATCCTCTTAAGTAACTATTCATTTGAGTTTGTTCTGTTTAATATAAAGACAAGCCCCATAATGTGAAAATACCTGTTTCTAATAAAGACCATAATTGGTAGCAGGAGAATTTTTTAAAAATATAAAATATGTATTTTGTTCACTATTTTTCTAGCTTAATGTGACTAATTTCCCCATTCAACTTTATCCCTAAGGAAAAATATAGAAAGAAAGGCCATTACCAATACATGAAGTGCAGTAGTTTGCTTTCGTTGGATGTAATTGCTATCAAGAAGTCTAGTAGCTGGGTAATTTTGGTTTAAACGAGTCCATAGCCCGGAAAAGGATAAATTAACCTTCGAAGAGCTGAAATTAGATTCAAGTGCATGACTCTCCTAGTTCAGTGTACACTAAGTCCGGGGCAGCAGGGGTTTGCTGCCCAAGAAGAGAAGTCAGAAAATTGCCCGAGCCCCTTCCATGACCACAAACAGATGGGGAAGCAGCCAGCTCAGGGAGAAGAGACGAGGCAGAGACAGTGGGAAAGTGGTGTCTGTTTCTCTAGTTTTTCCAGGGGCTCGTGGACACTGCCTACGTACTTTACTCTCTTCACAAAATGTTTGGCAGGCTTCTCAGAGATGAGAGTAGATTGAGTCGACATACTTGACATTGCTGTCACCAACATATGACATAATAGAGCCACATATGATACACAAGGAATAATGGCAGGATGGACATGCAAACACCATGAGGGAAATAACCTTGTCCCACAGGGTCTTCCTAAGGAAAGCACATGGGTGAGCAAGTCTAGGATACTAGAACATGCAAGTCAATTGCCCTTTGACTGGCACAGAGGAGATTATAGAGTAGGTTGCTTTAGCTCAGGACACAGTGGAAGGCTTCTCAGTGCAGAGGGCCATGTTGGTTTTCCAAGGCAAGGTCTATGCAAACCATGTCAGCCAGAGGAACTGTGTCCCACTGGGCCCCATCCATACCTGCAACACTGAGTGTATTGAAACTCTTGTAAATAACCTCGTACCTTCAGCTCTGCCTTAATGCCCACACTCTAGAGCTTGGGCCTTGTTTTTTGTGAGATGAAAGAAAAACGATCAGCTGACTAACAAATATTAACTACATATTGAAGCCCTGCCAGGCATTTAAATGTTGAAGAAAAAGTGAGGAAAGGCAGCAGATTTTGTACCTTTCATTGGTTATTAGCTTTGAAGTGAAAAATGTATGCCACCTTATCAGCCCTGCCAGTCAAACCCAACAATTCTAGGAAGTATGGAGTAGGTGTCAGAGGAGTGTCACAGTTGCCGATGTTGTGAAAGGTGAGGATAGGAATGATCTCTCAGGTCCCCAGAAGACTGGGTCAAGAATGAAAGAACTTGAACTCAAAGCTTATTGAGAGGGCAAGGTAAGGCTCACGGTAAGGCTCGGCCAGGCAGGCAAGAAGGATGCATGCTTTGGCTGAGAGATTGGCACTTTCAAAGTAGAGAGTACATAGTTTTAATAAAGCACATTAGATTTCCCAAGGGGACAGTTCTCTTTCCTTTTGCTGCCTCCTCTGTCCCTGCTAAGCACGTCCCATCCTCAGTCCTATCCAATTTGATGATGCTGGCCAGCAGTATTCGGGACTGAACCAGGGCTGAGAAAGGCCTCTTTGCCAAATTCCTCCTGATGAAAGCCTTCTCCTTCTCAACCGCGTAACCCCCACCCACGCTGAGGGCTGGCGCGGGTTCACGACCCCGAGGGGAAGGCCCTTGCACCACAGGTGGGGAGCACACCTGGCCGTGTCACAGCCCGTCCATGGCCTCCCAGATGGAGTCCTGATGGACAGTAAACACAGAAGAAGGGGGAGCACTCTCTGGAGCCAGTGACAAACGCGTATCTAAAGCCAAAGAATTTTGTTTCACTACCCTGTGTTGAAGTCAAAACAGCTCCAAGAGTATCCCCAGGAGTGCAAGCCGGTTCTCTCATCATCCAGGGTTCAAAGACACTGGGAGGCATGTAGCCGAGCTGAAAGTGTCTGTATATAATAATGCCTTTATGATGTTGTTTTGTTTCTGGCTTGCCTTTACCTGAATTATCTGAAGACATTGTTTGAGGCTATGAAAAAATATGAATAATATTAGGCCTTGAGATCAAAAATCATTTTTTTTTATTTCCATGGTTGTTAGCCATCAATATCCCACGTATAGCTCTCAGTTTCCAAAGCAGCAGTGAAATGCTTCAGAGATCAGGTGAGGGCTTTTTTTTATTATTATTTTTATTTTTGTTATCCTATACCAGTCTTGATTTTTGAAAGTGCTAAAAACTGTTTGATGTTGTGAAACCAATCAGGGGAGGGAAACCACAATTTAAACATAAGATAAAAAGCCAGTGTGCATGCATGTATAACGAGATGACCGCCCTACCGAACACATTATTTGCTGCCTTCCAGGATGGCCCATGGGCTCCAATGGCCCGGCAGCCCTTGAGAGGATGTGCTGCCAAGGCCCAGGGACTAGGTGGCCAGAGATCTGAAGAGCTTCCCATGCAGAAAGACAAGTCTCTGGCTCATCCTTTGAAATGAAAAAAAAGAGGGAATTTTTGTCTCTTTTTGTCTTTCACCACCCTGCCCAGACAACCTGGCCTATTGAGGAACTGAGTTGGAAAGACTAAACAAGAGACTTGGGTTGCATACCCTTCTTGCCCAATCCCCAGGCAGTGGACAATTCACATTCCAGGCTGTGAACAAGAGCCAAAGCTGCAGCCAGTAGTTCACCTCAGAAAAAGCTGAGTTTGGGCACGGGCTCCAGGACACGCTCGGTCCCATCCTCACCTGACATGGGCTCTCTACCATCCGCCATGTTAATCATTTCCTGACTGGAAGACAGAGCATTTGGCTTCTGGCCTGACTCAGCCTCTAACTAGGTCACCAGTTTGCACAAGTCCTCGGACCTCAGTGTTTATGTTGTTCTCCCCCTTATTAAGATAGAAAGTCAGTTGACTATTAAACACTGTATACATGTATTCATTTGTCACACTGTACTCACATAAATGCATACTGTTAGGAGTCCATCAAATAAAAATAATGCTTATAAACAATAAACGTCTTTAAAAACCAAAAGTATATATATATATATATATATATATATATATATATATAATAGAAATATATATCTATATATAAATATATATATATACATACACACATGCGTGTTTGTGTATCTATATATATATCAACTCAAAAAAAAAGAGAGACTCATAGTCAGAAGGCTATTGATGGCTCAGCCTCCCCTGGCCATGCTCCCAGCCAGCTCCGGAGTCACAGCGTCATGGCCTCCATCCTCCTCCGCTTCTGTCCAGCAGTCCTCACCCAGGGCTGGCCTCTCCTCCTCTTGTCAGGGCTCTAACCCATCTCTGATTTCCAGCCTCTTCTCACTCCCTTCCTTTACTCTGTTTTCATACCACCAGCAGATTCTTCACTGGAAGCATCTGTTCAGAACCCATAAGTTGTTCTCATCACCTCTGGGCTAAACATGTCCCTTTCAGTGGGCTAGTCACAGGTCTCCACCTGCCTTCCTCCTTGGTGCCCACTGCTGCACCCAAAGCACCTACGCTCCAGTCACACCACATGTATGGCTCTTCCTAGACACCCACACATCCACCTCAGGACCACCTCGATTCCGCCTCAGTCTCTGCATAGCAAAAGCTTTTCTATTTGGTTTATGTATAAGAAAATTTAGCAAAATAGTACTCATAACTCTGAAAAAGGAGAAACAACAGAATATCTCATTGGAAAATCATCAAATAAATTAGCAGAGAAGCACATGATGACTTTATAAATCATATCATTAAAAAATATTTAACGATACATGAAAATTCATTATTCTATTGAATAGACCTCAAAAATATCCAGTATAAGCTTAATTTTTGTGAAGTAGGTTTGTGAATAAACAAATAGATAGGGACAAAATCTAGAAGGAAATTCACCAGAACATTACTGCTATTTTCCCTCTAGATGTTAGGTTGTGAGTCTTGTCATTTTTGTTATACCTTTTGATATTATCTATAATGAATATGTATTTTTTTTGAGACAGAGTCTCACTTTTGTAGGTCAGGCTGGCCCTGAGCTCAGCTTTGAACTCACAGCAATCTTCCTGCCTCTGCCTCCCTAGTGCTGGGATTACAGGCATCAGCCACCATGCCCAGCACTGTGGTATATTGTTCTGATTGCTGGTGGGCATGAGTCTCCACACCTTGCATTGTTGTATATGGTTACCGAGGATTGAACCTTGGTCCTTGCACTTGTAAGGCAGGCACTAGAACCACTGAGCTAAATCCCTGGCCCGAACATGTATTTTTATAATTTAAAAATACCGTAAATAGTCTTTGGCCATACCACCCTGAATGTACCTGATCTCATCTGATCTTGGAAGCTAAGCAGGGTCAGGTCTCGTTAGTACTTGGGTGGGAGAGAAATACCATAATGAATCCTTACCTATAAAAGAGTGAGTGAAGAAAACCATTGCTCAAGTATCATCTCAAAGTCTGTGCTTCCCTCAGATCTCTCTTGACAGTGTACCTTATGTCCCAGCATCTGCATCAACCACACTGGACATCTGGGTCCATCTTTGTTCTTTTAATAGTTCTACAAGGAACTAGATTGAAGAGAAGTCACTCAAACAACCTTTATTTATTGATTTCTTTGGGAATGAGGAGGAAGCCAGCTCCAACTCATCTCCATCCTCTTCTCATTAGCAAGTTCAAGAGACACTTAGCAATATTAACCCCAGAAGACAAAGATCACATTCAAGGTTTCCTAAGGAAGTTTATCCCTAATAAGAAGGATATCCTCATTCTTAAAAGCCAAAGTAATACTTATATAGACCTTACTCATACTCTTCCCCTCCTGGGTCCTAGACCAGAAGGTGTTCAATATTAAGACAGAAACTAACTCTCACACTGACCTATAGTATCAGGCTATCATTCCCAAGAGCAGTCAGGTGTGGACCTCAGTCCAGGATTCTGAAGACTGAAACAGCCCCTCATATGAGGGTTTTCCTTTGAGTTTTTGGAAGCTTAACAACAGAAACACTTCTGCAGCCCTTATCATTTCTTCCTCTCTTGCTATACTAGAGCAATGCAATTTTTTCAAATACATAAGAGGAATGGACAGAAGCCAACCAGATAGACAGCAGCTCAGATACACGGGGTAGGGATAGGGAGATGTTCTCTGCTCTTGAGAGTCAAAGTACAAAAGAACAAAGCAAGAGTTGCCACAAGCTAACTTTCAAGTGCTCCTACCCTTCTCTGGATGAGTCCTCTTCACCCTTCAAATCTCACAAGTCACACTCTTTGAGGAAACCCTCTGAGGCTGTCCATCCACAATCATTTCCTTCCCTAAAACCCACAGCCAGCTCAATCTCCACTTTATGAAGTTTTTTATTTGTTTGTTTGTTTGAGGCAGGGTCTCGTTTTATGGTTCAAGTTGGCCCTGAGCTCATTATGTAGCCCAGGTGAGCCTTGGACTCACAGCAATCCTCCTGCCTCCGCCTACTGAATGCTGGGATTATGGGCATGCCCGGCATTGTTGTATGTGGTTACTGATGATTGAACCCAGGCCTTGTGCTTGCAAGGAAGGTGCTGGAACCACTGAGCTAAATCCCTGGCCCTCTACCTCATGACGTTTTATGAAAATTAGGACAGTATAAATGAAGCACCCAACACAGGGCTGAGCGTGTAACTGGTGCTCATTAATTATCTTTGATAAGCTATCATATGATTATTGTTAGTGCTTATCTCTTCCTCAGAAGTACAGCCTACCTACTCATCATCATTGTGAGCTGGATTATTCTAGACTTCAGGAATTTCCTGGATAGCTGAGGGCTTAATTCTAAGTATGACACCTACATGCTCTTCAAGGAGCTGGTTCTGACTGTTCAGCAGCTCTCTTTTGATCTCTCACAGGGTCCAGCAGCCTAATTTAGTGTCTCCAAAGACTGCCAGGTCATGCACAAGCTTCTGAGTCCCTTATCATGGGTGAACCCTCATCACCCTCTTCTGCAATGATTTCTGCCTCCACAGTTTGGGAGCTGGTCCTGTGCTTCCTCGTCACCACAGCTAGTCCTCCAGCTGCTTCTAGAGTTCCTTCTGACTGTGGACATCCTCTTTCTTCCTCTCTCTTTCCACTTCACTCTTTTCCTGTATTCTCACAAGCATCTTGGTTCATGTATGGAAGTGTGTGGGACTGTCCAAGGTCCTGGGAGATGGTCCTCTTGGGTCATGGAGTAGCTGGGGTCCACCCTCTGGGGGTCCTCAGGCCCCCTGAGCCACCTTTGACTCATTCCAGGAGAGCTTCGCCTTCCTTTACATCCATCTGGTGACCGTCCCAGCCAGTGATCATGAACTTCAAGATAATAGAGCTTTTCCTCTCTTCCTACTGACCTCTCATTCCTAGTGGAGCTAAAGATGTTCAGCGTCTAGTACAAACTGGCTGGTTGATTTGGCACAGTAGTTACTGAACAGGAAACTATTGCTCAGGACTCTGTTTGGTGTCTACTTCTAAAGGATGAATGTGATCCAGAGAAAGTTCCCTGAGCCATTCAAGGCTGTGCTGAGTTTTGAGGGGAACAGAAAGTTTGAGGTAAGTTGGTTTGATTTTTGTAATTTCCTAAAGACATTTGACATCAGAAGCTCCGAGGGCTCCAGACGTCTGGGTCTCCGTGGCATGACCCAGCATGAGGCCAGATGCTGGGAGAAGAGATGCCGAGTGCTCTGCAGCCCTCTGCAGATAATTAGCACAGCTAAGGAGCAAACAAATGCCTGCCTACTGCTCTGTCTGTCTGCACGGCTCTCGTGGAGGTCTGGGAGAAAGGGACTTTTTCTTCTCAATCATGGCACTTGCAGGTGACTGGGGAGAGATGCAGAGAAGCTGAAAATGCCTCCTTGTGAAGCAACACTACCACATACCCTGTGAACTTCTTCTGATTTGCAAATGAAATTTCTCCCACAGACAATGCAGACAGTGCTGAGTTTGATTGAAGACACAACTCATAGTCTCCAAGTCAGAGTCAGAAAAACCTTTAGCCACTGAAGACAGAAGGCAGCACTGGAAATAATGAACCACATTAACTAAGAAATCGCAAAAGCCATCTCTATTAGACAGCTGTGCGGGTCAAAAGGAAACCAGACAGGAGACATCAAGAGGAAACTCAGGCTCACCAGGATAATTGCGGTGCAATTAGTAGGGGTGAGTCAGTGCCGTGCTGGGAGTAGGATCCTGCAGCAGCCCGAAGGGAGACCAGCCCCTCGCTCCATTAGGAGCATTTCCCCTTCCTTACCATCTGTGGAACCCAAAGAAACATCCTCAGGAAATAGGTCAATAAGATGACATCGCTACAGGAAAAAAAAATCAAGTCAAATTTCACAGAATCTCTGTTGATATCAACAGGGGACGGACAAATGGAAATGAATTTAAAAGACTTCCACCCCACTTCTCAAGCTGCTGGGTCTCTGACGGGAACTCAAAGATGAGACGGTAGTCTGGGAATAACGCACAGAGGGCCCAGTGGGGGCTCCCCCCAGGGTTGATGCTTCCTGCCCATCCCTGTGGGCTGAGGGTTTTGTTCCCATTCCATTGAAGAGGAAATTGATTCTCAGCGAAGATGCAGAAGACAATGTCAGGAGGAAAACACAGAGAAGCAGAGGTGGAGGTGGACATTGGGCATGAAGGAAGGAAGAAGACACAAATGAATCTGTGAAAAATTTCCCACATTCTCTTCCCAGTCCTCCTTGGCCCCTTTTCCCCTTAGAATCCGGGCTCCTATATAAGGTCAAGCAATTGCACTGCTGGAAACACCCCAGGACCCTGTCCAGACCCATTCCCGTGTTGTTCTTACACAAGTTCTCATTCTTGTAAGACTGTACTAGGGCTGATCAGAGTCATAAGAGCAAAGTGCTTCAAAACATGTTTGCTCTGCTGTTTTCTTCTTCCATATGCACCTTCTGCTTCTTACAGTCAGTTCAAGAGGCTCTCACCAAAAGCCAGATCGATTCTGACCCCTTGCTCACAGACTGCTCAGCCTCCAGATTTATGAGATAAAATAAATATCTTTCTTTGTAAATTATCTAGTCTCAAGTATTCTGTTATAGTAACAGAATACAGACTAGGAACAACAATTCACCTAACTTACACAACCCAGGGGAAGATGATATTGCATCAGCCTGAGAAGCACTGAGAAGACTCTGGGCCCCATGCCCATCCCCACATTCATCTCTGAGATGAGGGAGAGGAGGACCCTAATCAGCCAGCAATGGCCATAGGTCTTTTCCCTGAAACAGAGAAGTAGTCACCAGTACTGACACAAGCTTTTGAAGGCCTAGAGATAAAAGTTAATATTTGAGCAACTCCTTTGACAAGTGAGACAGTGGATATTAAGGACCTGTGAAATAAAAGGTTTTTCTCAGCCTGTCAGTACGCTAGAAAATGGGAAGGATGTATGGAGTCCATAAAATTGAGCAGTGAAGAAATCTGGTGTCAACAAACTTAATATTTATCAAAGCAAATGTAGGAAAATGGTAGACACAGGCTACTAGAGTCAGCCCTGGGAAGCTCTGACTCTCACCACCTGAGCTGTGGTGAAGAGTGGGATCTACTGCCTATGGGAAGGCAGATGCCTGGGTTATCACATCTGTCTAGGTGGCCTCGACTTCCTCACTTCTAAAAAGATAATGATGATATTAAGACTTACTCTGTAGTGCTATTCCAGGAAGTAATGAGATAGTATAGGGCTTGACCTGTATGATGGCCACTCTTATACATTGCAATTAGCCTGTCAGGTAGAAATAGCTCTTCAAATCTCCCTCCCTCTGCCTCACTTCTTTCTTTGAATCATCAGAATACACACTTGAGATTTTTCTTTCCTTCTTCCAAGCACACTAAGCTCTAGTTGAGGAAACAGGACAACCATTTTGTCTTCAAAATGAACCTTCTAGAAATGTGTTTCTCCAGCAGCTTTTCCAAAGCCAGGTGGGTTTGGTTAAAGGGAAGTCAACTGTTAGCAAATATTTTCTCTCATGCTGATTTCCCGAGAAAATTGTGCAACTTCCTAAAAGGTTAAAAAAAATCTTCTATCTCTCTAACTTCAAAAAAGACATTGAAGGGGGTATACCATAATCCATAAGATCTTTAGCAAAGTGGATAATATCAATGCACGTTGCTACTTTTGATACTCGATGACAGGAATGGGAGCAGGAGAGGAAGTTCAAAAAAACAAATTCAGAAGAGACAGGTGGAGAGAGCTTTGTCAGTCAAAGAATAATAAATGTTTGCAATGGCCTACTGAGCAAGGCTGTTGAGGTAAAGACAGTAGGTTCGTTCAAGCAGCAATTAGATGCTGTCCTGGGGGAAACACCGTATTACAAGAGAGAAGCATCAGTGTGGTGAATGGCTTTTCACGTTTCCACTGCTATGTTCTTTTCGTACTCTTAAAGGTCTGTAGTCACAGCAGAATGAGTGAACACAGAAATGAGGCCCAGCAGTATGCCCTGGGAAACTGGGCCAGGAGAAATCATGTTGTTCAGGCAGGACCAGAATTTGCAATGCTAGGCTATACCACCCATCAGGCTCCTTTGTTCCCAAGATCTTGAGAGGCACAGATGATTCTTGAGCAGAGAGTCAGAGACAGTCACATCCTCAGGTCCCCACAGGCTCTGCTCAGTGCTGCCCAATTGTGTCATGGGAAGTCTGCTGCATTCCTGAGTTCTGGAGTTTTCTGTCAAGTGCGAAAGGGGTGTTAACGCATGGAATGATCCTAAATAAGAAAGGTCATTGGCCAAAGGTTTCGTTTTTGGAAGTCCTTCCAGATGCTTGTCTATCTTATTCTCAGGGACCTTCATTTCAATACTATTTTTTCAACAGTCTTCAGATATTTTTCAAGACACATACTTCCTAGATTCCATCTGCACACCAGGCTTCACACATCTGCTTTTAAGGTTCTTCACATCTTGTGTCAAAGCCATTGTTCAAGTTTATAGAATAGGCTCCGCGCTTCAACACCAACACAAGCCATCAGCATAGTGACATCTTCCAAATCTCCATCCCAAGGCACATTAAAAAAAAATATGCAATCAGACAGAGAACATGGACACAAAGGAAAAGAAGGACATGAAAAATTATCAACTATGTAGAGATGCCGATCTCAGACATAAGAGCTAAAACTAAGGTGATTGCTTTATGCAGAGACCAGAGAAAGATTTTATAATTCAGGCCGGGGATATAGCTCAGTGGTTCCGGCGCCTGTCTTGCAAGCACAAGGACCCTGGTTCGATTCCCCGGTAACCACATACAATACTGGGCATGGAGACTCACCCCAGCAGCAACCAGTACCACATACCACAGTGCCGGGCGTGGTGGCTCATGCTTGTAATCCCAGCATTCAGGAGGCAGAGGCAGGAGG
>PVIR01031151.1:0-19668 GCA_004026965.1 Petromus typicus | reverse complement strand
ACAAATAAATCTGACTTGTTTTATGTCCTGCAAAATCAGTCTTATGTACCTATGACTCAAATATACATTGTAAATCATAAAAAACCAAACAGAAAAAAACCTAAGTTCTCAACTGTACTGCTATATACCGTTACACTGTTCAGTGAGCACACAGCAGCACAACGATGACAATGTCCAAGAGACACACAAGCTATTTCCAAGATTTGTTCATAGCTATGAATGTTCATAACATGAGGCCCATTTATACTGGTGAAAGTTTAAAATGCTAATGTCCAGCCAGGTGTGGTGGCTCATGCCTGTAAAACCAGCACTCCATAGGCAGAGGCTGAAGCAGGAGGATTGCTGTGAGTTCCAGGCTTGCCTAGGCTACAAAGTGAGCTCAGGGCCAGCCTCAACTACAGTGAGACCATGTCTCAAACAAAAACAAAAACATTAATGCCTTTAAATCAGGGACTTACTATACTATTGAAAAAATAGAGTGAGGGGCCGGGGATTTAGCTCAGTGGTTCGGGCGCCTGTCTGCAAGGGCCCTGTTCGATCCCTGATCCCCGGTAACCACATACAATACTGGGTGTGGAGACTCATGCCCAGCAGCAATCAGTACCACATACCACAGTGTCAGGCGTGGTGGCTCACACCTGTAATCCCAGCATTTGGGAGGCAGAGGCAGGAGGATTGCTGTGATGTGAGTTGGAGGCTGAGCTCAGGGCCAGCCTGAACTACAAAGCGGAGACCCTGTCTCAAAAAAAAAAAATGAGGATGAAGATAAAGCTAATTGCTTTTAGCAGTAAACTGCTTAGTTATGCTGGGGCACACCTTTAATTCTAGCATCTGCTTGTGATACAAGCACTGGGAGGCTGAGGCAGAAGGGTCAAACAGGCTAGCCTGTGCTACAGTGAGTTCCAGGTCAGCCTCGAAAACATCGTGAGACCCTGGACCCCAAAACAAAAAAGTTTAAACACCTCTCCCAACCCTCCCTGACCCTTTCTAGCTAGAACCTGCTGTGCCATCTAGACTGGCTTCTTCTGCTTCTTTCCCAAAGAAGCCTCCACTTTGTCAGTGTGGATTACTTCAGGGCGGAGAGGAAAATCCTCTCAAAGCACTCTAATGTGGAATGTGTTTCACATTTAAAAGCTTATCCTAGTTGACCTTGGTGGCCCACACTTGTAATTCCAGCACTCTGGTGCCTGAGACAGAGGGACTCACCCCAGGCTACAGAGGACATGGGTCTTAAAAAACAAAACCAAACCCTAGTAAATCTAAAAGTAGCAACTAGAGGGAAATAGGTCTTTTTTTTTTTTTTAATAGCATGAATCAGATTCATCTGGTTAAGTGGAGAAATGAAAAACAAAAGGATTCTAAATGAGAGGCCTCAAAATCAGAAACCAGTGTTGCATCTTCATCCTGATTTATCCCCAAAATAAGGCTCAAAAAAGAAGAAGGAAAAATGATCATGAGGTGAGAAAGGAAGGCACAAAGGGGACAAGCGACTTCCCTGAGGTGGGCAGAGCAGCACCAAAGGTCCTCGGTAAAGTTAAAAGTTTGGGCCAGGCTCACAGCAGTGACTTCAGGGTCCTGCAGCTTGGCAGATGCTGGTTAACTGAACCCTCAGCAGCCCTGGAGGCTGGCATAGGGTGCACAAACTCCCTTCCTCTCCTTTTCCTGTGCCGATGGGCCTACCCCAGAGGCACATCCACCATCTACGCCAGGCTCCTCTCTTCTGGCCTCCAAAAACCCTTGGAAAGCTGGGAGTTGTGCGCACTTACAACCCCTGCACTCAGGAGGCTGAAGCAGGAGGATCAGCCTAGGCTGATCAAGCCTGTGGCCAGTCCAGGCTATATAGCAAGACTTAGTCTCAAAAACACCCAAACCCAAAACCTCAATGAAAAATCCTTAGAAGCCTCACAGATAAATGAGACAGCGGCAGGCAAAGATATGCGCCTTGTTTTGCCAACACATTGGCAAAGCTGCCTGGAGATGCCCTAGGACATTCAAAGTACCTGTTCATACGTAAATCTTAGGATTTGTGCACGGCGGGAAATGGACACGTGATAAAAATACCCAGTCGCTACCTCTATGCTATAAGGGGCACCCAGCCCTTTGCTGACTCACAAAGCTCAAGCCGATGCAACACTACCCAAGTGTGGGCAGAAACTCACTCTCCAGACCTCTGTACAGCAGCTGGGGCAGCTTGTGACCCAAGTCTGCTGTCCTCAGTGAAATCCGGGCAGAAAAGTGTCTGGGAAACAGACAGCTCTCTTACTAGATAAATGAGAGCAAGCAGAAGCTGGATCCAGCAAAAGTACATTTGAAAAGACCGAATCCGAAATTATTTGCTCAATTTGAAGTTTGTCATTTTTTCCAAAAAATCTTCGAGGATACAAGTTTGTTGATAATGTCTTGGTCTGGGAGAAAAGGGGATCTCTCCCCACACACCCACCCCTAGGGATCTT
Organism: Petromus typicus; assembly: GCA_004026965.1. Classification (NCBI taxonomy): domain Eukaryota; kingdom Metazoa; phylum Chordata; class Mammalia; order Rodentia; family Petromuridae; genus Petromus; species Petromus typicus. The sequence continues at coordinate 17,215 of PVIR01031151.1, read as the reverse complement.
CGGAAAGCGAAATCAGAGAGGACGAGCCAGGACAAGGCCAGGGCACCTCCAGTGCTGCCCCCTTGGGGCGCCAGGACACCAGACAGCAAGGCCACTAAGGTCACCCAGCGATGATACCCACACAAAAGAGAGCCTGGGGTTCGCCACAGCAAACCTGCTAGAATAGACACTGGACCAAGCTGGTCCAACACTCCGTCTGTGCCAGACATCTAGGGCACAAAGGCCCGGTAGCTGTTGCCCCAAGACCTACCAGGCCAGGCCGTAACCCTCCGAAAACACGGAAGCAGACCCCGAGAATGGCGGGGCGGGGCGGGGCGCGCCTGCTTCGCGCAGGTGTCCCCGCCGGCCGCCCGCCCGCGTCGCGAGCCTGGCTGGGAGGGGCCGCTCCGTAAACACGGTGGCGGCGGCCCAGGGAAGAAGCGCGGCTCCTTGGTTCGGACAGCAGGCCCGGCCCGGTACAGCTGCAGCGGGTCCCAGGGACGGGCAGCCAGTAGGCCAGCGGCGAACCTGCAGTGGCCGCCACGGCCCCAGACCTGTCCCGCTCGGCCCCCACGACCCCCGGCCCCGGCCCGAGCCCAGTCCCCGCTCCGCTCGCGCCCCATGGCCTCCGGCCCCGTCCCGCTCGGCCACTCACGGCCCCCGGCTCAGACCCAGGCCCTGTCCCCGTCCTGCTCGGCCCCTCACGGCCCTGGCCCCGTCCCTGATCCGCTCGGCCCCTCAAGGACCCCGGCCCCGTCCCGCTCGGCCCCTCACGGCCCCCGGCCCCGGCCCCGGCCCCGTCCTCGCCCCGCTCGGCCCGATTGGCCACTGGTTCCCTCAAGACCCCCGGGACCCCTCAAGGTCTCTGATTCGAGCTGGCCTCGCCCCCCAGGCCCCGCCTTGCTCGCCCGCGGCCAGGCCGGCCCGGCTCCTTCTCCCACCGAAAGTGCGGCGCTGCTTGAAGGTCTTTTCCGACGGCATTGTGCTTGGAAGTCTCAGGGGCGGCGACAGCTCCGTCCGCGGCGACAGTGACTTCCCTTGTGTCTCCTCAGCCCGCAGCCCGATCAGGTGACCGACGCCGCGTCACGGGGCGGGGCTAGAGCCAGCGGAGGCCGCCACCATGACTGGCGTGGCGGAAACTGAGTGCAACTCTGGAGGCGGAGCCCACCCGCGCATGCGCGGTAGGTAAAGCTCGCGCCACGCATGCACCAGAAAGTGGGCCTCTGTACCTGTGTACGTTTTGTTGGCTGCTCTGGCATCCCGCCCCGCCTGTAGGCTGAGTCTTCCCCCGGCGGGATCTGTTTTTTGCTGCGTCGTTTCCCAAAGCCTGGGCTGGGAGAGACCTGGCTCAGCCTAAGCCCGCAGTGTCTCTGCTTAGAGCCCCACTCCTTTTTCTTTTCTAAACGCTACCTGAGGGCTGGGAGTGGTGGATCACGCCAGTAGACCTAGACCTTCGGAGGCAGAGGCAGGAGGGACGCCAGGAGGGTGGGTTATGTAGTCAGATACTATAAATACATACGTAGGTATATACATAAGTACCTGCCAACTCCTGCTTGTTTCAGTGGATCACCCCCACCGCCCTCCTCCCCACTGAAGACTGAACTCAGTACACTGAGCTTGCCAGGCAGGTGTGGCACCACTAAACTACATCCCCCGCTCTCGTGCGTTGTATTTTGTGAATGACGTGTTGCCCGATTCCAGAATCAGAAATAAAGTCAGTTAATATTTTTTAAAAAGTCAGCATTGGGCCGGGGATATAGCTCAGTGGTTCCGGCACCTGTCTTGCAAGCGCAAGGACCCGGGTTCCATCCCCCGTACCCACATAACAATACTGGGCGTGGAGACTCAACCCAGCAGCAATCAGTACCACATACCACAGTGCCAGGCGTGGTGGCTCACGCCTGTAATCCCAGCACTCGGGAGGCAGGAGGAGGATTGCTGTGATGTGAGTTTGAGGCTGAACTCAGGGCCAGCCTGAACCACAAAGCAAGACCCTGTCTCAAAAAAACCTAAAAAAAAAAAAAAAAAAAAAAAAAGTCAATTAGCATCTTACAGTCATTGTAATTTTGTTCCCTGGCAACAGTGTCAGCTCAGGCTGTGTGGCTGACATCTCTCTCCCACAGAAGTCTTGCGTGGCATGGGTCTACGAGTGACCATGGATCTGAGACCCCGCTGTAAGGGTGACCCATGGTGATCCTTCACCCCACCCACTTCCTTTTCTGTTCAGTTCCTCACTTTGAAAATATCTGGTAACGTAGCGCATTAAGAGGAGCATCTAAGGGGGCCGGGGAGTTAGCTCAGTGGTTCCGGCGCCTGTCTTGCAAGCGCAAGGACCCGGGTTCGATTCCTCGGTAACCACATACCTATACTGGGTGTGGAGACTCACGCCCAGCAGCAAATCAGTACCCCATACCACAGTGCCGGGCGTGGTGGCTCACGCCTGTAATCCCAGCACTCGGGAGGCAGAGGCAGGAGGATTGCTATAATGTGAGTTTGAGGCTGAGCTCAGGGCCAGCCTGAACCACAAAAGTGAGACCCTGTCTCAAAAAACCTAAAAAAAAAGAGGAGCATCTAAGAAGCCCGTTGGATTCCCAGACCCGAAGGAGAGTTTTAAGCTCCAGTGTAGTACCAAAGTGTGTTCAGGATGAGGCACTTCTGGAGATATCTATGGCATGGTCGTTTTGTATTAGTTTCATTAAAACTGAAAAAGAAAAATCCATTTGGAGGCAATGAAGCATATCTGTCACCTGAAAATAAAGAATAAAAGAGGCTGGGAGTCGGACTGAGTGGTACAGCTCCGGCTTAGCACAGTAAGGCCCTGGCTTCCATCCCCAACACCGGAGATGAAAACAAAGCATCCAGTGAGCTTTTATTTTGTCCTTCATCTTCTGCCAAACACAGTGTCGCCAGTTCCGATATTTTAAGAGCCCGCGCACTGTGTGCTTCTTCCTTTCCCGGACTTTTATGATAACAGATATTGGACTGGCTGGTGAGTGCTTTTTTGGCTGAATTGCTCCTTTGTAAGAAATGAGCTTTTCTTTCTCTGCTGGAGATACTCCAAAGGCAGAAGAGGGAAGACGTGGACATCTGGCCTAGGGCAGCGGGAGGTGCAGCTGCAGCTCTTTCTACTTCCACAGGGCTTTGGCAGAGCTTTGCCCAGTTGTCCCGGGCCTTAATTCATCGCTAAAAGCTGTAGGCGTGACGGGCTAGTGTTGGATGTGCCTGTTTTGGTCCCTGGTCTTGCTGTGTAACCCAGGCTTGCCTCAGAGCAGTAGGGATTCTTCTGCTTCAGCCAGGTAGGATGACAGGCTCGCACCACCCTGCCCAGCTGTCTTCTTGGTGTTTTGAAATACTGAAGTCTGTGTTTGCAGGGATGTTTTAATTCTACCCCTAACTTCTCATTCCCTCCCGAATGGAAAAGCAAGCCTGTGATCCCAGCACTCAGAAAGGCCCCGGCAGGAAGATTGCAAATCCACCGCCAGCCTGGGCAAGTTAACAGCTTCCCCAGCAGACGGTTACACTATGAAACGCGGGAGTGTAGCTCAATGCAAAGGCTTTGGATTCAAACCCCTGTACTACACAAAACAAAACCCACACCCAGCCCCTCAAAGTGACAGCAGTGTTAAATGGCCAGTAGGAACCTCTCCACGTTGGCAACAGTCCAACTACATCAGTACGGGTGGGCTATATTTTGTTTGCTTTTATTCATATACAAATATAAATTAAGAGCTTCCTATACATTTGCCAACAGAAATGGACTTCAGTGGGTATGAAAGATTTCATGTTCAAGTGGGAAAAACAGGTCAGGACCCACAACACCCAGAGGCACCCAGGACTGGAGGCAGAAAGCAAACTTTATTTACGTCGATGGACCTGGTTGGAATAATTCCTCAAAGAACCAGGCCACTTGTCTTTCTTGCTTTCAGTTTATGTAGGGTTTGCAAGGCCGGACTGAGGATAGAAGCAGAGTGGGCAGATGATTGGTTACATATTATATAACTGTTATTGATTGGGCTACAGCAACTTCAAACTCAGGGTAAGAAACATTAATTTATGATAAGATCACCTAGATAAGGGGGACATGTGGAGTCCATATCAGTTCAGGGCAGGGTCAGCTAAGGAGTGATTTGCTTGGGCAGAAAACAATAAAACTCCTCACCGCCAATGTTACCCTGGACTGGTGCCCCACCTGTTGGTCAGCCATTTTATACTTGTGTCCCTGTGGCAGCAGGTCACAGGGGTACTGGCAGAGAGAAAGGAAGTGGGAGACCTTGGTGCCCGTCCTCACCACCAGCACCAAGGCTCCGTGAGGCACCTGATGGCCTGAGACTAGGATGCGTCAGAAAGGCATCATACACAATATACCACATTCCAGGATGGGTGTAAGTCCTGGGTGATGCAAATAACCAGGTATGTCTTCGCAGCACTAACAGGTGAGATAGGAATCTGTTCCTGGCACTGCTAACAGGTTACATAGGGAGTTACTGAAGTGGCAGGACTCTGGCTAGACTAGTGTGTGCAGCCCAAGTGTCGAAGCTGGCGCTCAACATGGTCAGTCCAGGAAAACCGAAGAGCCACTCGGGCTTTTCTCTGCAAGCAAAGTGTGTAGCTTTACCTGGATCCCCCTGCAAAAAGGCAGGTCCTCGGTGCTGCTGAAGCCGTGCTTTTATGCAGGAGCTACGGAACGTTCTCGAAGGTAGGGCGGAGTTACAATTTAGCCTCATTTCATTGGTTACAAGCTTACAAGTCTTATTGGCTAGTACAACGGACGGACGCCAACCTCCATTGGTTAGAGATGTACAGGTTTCTACCTATAGTAGGAGCGAGTATAACGATCCTTTTTTTTTTTTTTAATACCAAGGAGATTCGGTCTGAGGTTCCGACGCTGAAACAAGAGTTGCAGAGCACCTGCCTCTCTGCCGAACAGCTCACAAAGTTAAAAAGAGAAGAGGTCCACTTCGGACCCTCCAAGAAGCAAGCCAAAGCTGTATTTGAGTGGAAACTTTTACAAATTCGGTTTTCTCTTTTCTTGACAGCGCTGGCGAGAAAATATGTGCTTACAATAATCATTCATTACATTTACAGATCTTTTGAGTTATTAACTCCAATTTCAGATGAACCCACACCACCCTTTTCCTTTCGATGTGCGTGCAAGATTGTAGCTGTGCTTGTGCTCAGTGTGAACAATGCCCAGTGGTGAGTGAATGTCGCTCATGAGGTATGGCACACAGACCTCTGCGTGTGCAACGAGTTATGCCACACAGACAAGAAAAACAGGGGCTTGTCTTTCCAGCCTGGCAGGGTGAGGCAGGCCTGTCATCTCAATTTAGGGAGGGTCAAGCAGGAAGATCGCTTAGTGAGACCCTGTCTCAAAAACCAAACGTCTTTCACGTAAACGTATTCGATATTTCCCTAAGAACTTCTTGTGTCGGGCCCTCCGCAGGGCCCAGCACGGCAGTTCCCATAGGCCCCTCCATTCCTCCGTGCACCTGGTCAGGGTGAGGCAGTCTCAGGGGTGAGCAACTCTGCCACACTCAAGATGGAGGGCTGCGGCCCCGCTGCGCGCTGAGAAGCCATCGGCTCTGCCCGCCCCCACCTCTCAGTGATTGGTCAAAAAGGACCTCGGCTTGTTGTCTGGACGGCTATTGGTCTTCTGCCCAGTCAATCGCGATGTCACCCCCTGCTCTCCGGAGAAGTAAACAAACAATGATTACTCAGGAGCCGCCGCGGGTTGTTTTCGAAAGAACTCGGCCCACGAGTGACAGCCACTCATGTGACCTCGAAGGCAGACAGTGCGGCTGCGAAGCGCGGCGGCCTCCCAAGCGTTAGGGCGCCGCGGGGCAGCGTGGGTTTTTCCTGACCCTCGGAGGGGAGCCAGGCTCCCGTCGAGAAGTCGCGTCTGCGCCCTGACACAGAACCGACCGCGCTGCCAATTTCCAAGTCCAAGTAATACTACTTTAAGTGACTTTCCTCTAGCAACCAACTGAAAAATTGCCCTGCCGTATCCTGTATTTACTTCTTTAGATGTTGCCAGTTCTAAGAGCTCACTTTTGCAGCCAGATGTGGGCGTGCATGCCTGTAATTTCAGCACTTTGGGAGGCTGAGGCAGGCGCGTCCCCAGAGCACCTGCCTTGTCCCCGCTGGTACAAGGTGCAGTTTTTTTAAGGGATTGCAGAGGCTTGTAGGACGTATCAGAAAGAGGGCTCTGTGTGGCACCCTACCACCCCCCGCGTGGTTCCCCAGTCGGTCATCCATGGTCACCGTGCTTTTTAAGGTATTTAAAAATGGCTTTGTCAAAGAAAAATATTTAAAAGTTCGCCTCCTGGCCGTGCCCTCTGGCTGGCCCCTCCTGCCTTCGCCTGCCCTGGCCCAGGCCAGGCTTCACTTCTTGCGGTGGTCGGCTGGCACCAGGGGAGGCCTTCCCTGGGGTCTTTCCCGGGTCTTTCTGCCTCGGGGCTCCTCTGACGTGGCCCTGCGCTCCGTGTGCCCCCAGAAGGCTGGCGTGGCCCACTGCGGAGCTGCGCCCGGCTCTGGGTCATTTTGTCACCAAACAGGAACAAGCGTGCGGGCTTCGCTCCAGATGGCACGCGGTGGGCAAGACAAATGGCCACCACGGGCTCACCTCCCTAGAGACAAACCTTAGCCATTCTCAGGCCTATGTCACATGCTCCAGGCTCCTCCAGGAAAAAAATCAGGTTTTATATCCAGCTTCTGAGGGCCGTTTCCCGGCAGGTGAGTTTCCTGTTTGCTTTAATCCGCCGGAAGGCACAGGTCACACTTTGTTACTCAAGGCACCGGATATGGTAGGCCAGACTTCTGCGGGTGTCTCCGAAGGCCGTTCCGCCGGCGTGCTGGCACTCGTCTGTCACCCAGCACTGGAGGCTGCGGAGGATGGAGCCACTAGATCAAGGCCAGCGTGCGCTGCACAGACAGACTCGTCTCGAATAAATGAATAAAAGCGCAGCTCTATTTACTGGGCCTCTCTGAGTTTGGATGCTGTGGCTTGAGCCCACCAGCCTCTCTCCGTCGCCCGGGGGCTCGAGGCTTGTTTTCTAGCCTTTTGGCCCATTTGTTGTTCTCGCTTTTAACAAAAGTCGGGTCAGGGAGCTTTCCTTGGTAGCGCTGCTCGCTGGCACGGAGGTGGCAGGACCGCATCCACTGCGAGCGCTTGTGATGAAGCCGAGGGCTCTGTAATGAAGGGCCATTGTCGCCCGCGGACATCGGGGGGCTCTTGAAGGCCCTTCCGAGGAGCATGGGGAGGGTGTACACCTAGAGGGGATGCTCCTGCCCAGGTGGGGCGGCCTGAACGGCCCAGGTCCAGCAGCCACCGGCTTCCTGTCCAGGCCTGCCGGCTGGTGGCAGGGGATGGTCTGCGCGGAGCTGCCTGCCCGCGAGAACCACGCAGCCACGAACTGCTCTCAACAGCCCGCCGCACAGCAGCTGGATGGAGCGCAGGGCGCGGCTCGGACATGACATGTCACTGGGACGTGACACCCTACCGTGCTGTTTTAAAATAAGTTGTACGTCCAGAGAACCAACGGGAAGAAGTGCATCGGAAAGATGTACGCACCGCTCCTGCCTCTCCTTCTGAGCACGTACCTGCACAGGTGAGCGAGCGACAGGTGCGCAGGCAAGTAGATAGAGGAGCAGGTGAACAGGTACAGAGGTGACCTGGCGTTCAGGTTAAAAAGCAAGAGGGCTAGGGCAGAGTGCGAGAGGGCGGGGCCGCGCGCCTCCTTGAGGCGCGGGAGGTGAGCAGCCGGGGACCAACTCACGGCACACTCAGTCGGGCGCGTTCCCCGCTCGACTCTGCAAAGGTCTGGGCGCAGACTGGCTACCAGGAGCCTCGTTAGCGCAGTAGGTAGCGCGTCAGTCTCATAATCTGAAGGTCGTGAGTTCGATCCTCACACGGGGCATCCGTCCTCTTTTGTTACTGGCAGCACAAACCTTTTCCCCGGGCACCTCAGACCGAGGAGTTGCGTTTGGGGGGTGCGGGCGTGCGGGGTCAGCTGGGGCTGCTGGGCGGGAGGGGTGGGGCCGAGCGGGATGCGGGGCGGTGGGGCTGCGGGGCGTGGCCTGGGCGTGGCCTCCGCTGAGCGGTGCTGGCCGCGCGTGCGCACAGCGGCGCGTGCGTGCGCCGGCCTCCCGGCGGGCATGGCGGTGTGCGCTCGACTCTGTGGCGTGGGCCCGGCGCGCGGGTGTCGGCGCCGGCAGCAGCGCGGGGGCCCAGCTGAGGCGGCGGCGGCCGACAGCGAGCCAGACACAGACCCGGAGGAGGAGCGCATCGAGGCCGGGCCCTCACCGCCCCCGCGCTGCTCGCTGCTGGACCTGCCGCCCGAGCTGCTGGTGGAGATCTTCGCCTCGCTGCCCGGCACCGACCTGCCCAGCCTGGCGCAGGTCTGCAGCAAGTTCCGCCGCGTGCTGCACACCGACACCATCTGGCGGCGGCGCTGCCGCGAGGGTGAGAGGGGTCCCGAGCCTGGTGGCCGACGCCGGAGCCGGGGCCTGGCGGTGCGACCAGGCCTGGGAGGGCGCCGTCGGGGCAGGCTGGGCGTGCGAAGTTAACCTGGGGGACCTGCCGTCCATGGTGGCCCGGGGAGGAATTGAGGTGCTCTCGGCTGTGGGGCCAGGGCGCGTAGCCTAGGGGGGGTCCCGGCGCGCGAGGATTGGGGTCCTCGTGAACAGAGCCCTCGGGATTTGAGCCGCCTTTGCTCCTCACTCGCTGCACTGGGCCCAGGGAACTTGGGGGCCCAGCCTGGAAGTGCTTCGGCTGGGGATCCGGTCTTGGGAACCGGGTTTGCAGGGGGCCTGGGGCGCGTCCTCAGGAACGTCAGGTGCATTTTCTGGGCTGTCGGATGGGAGTGAGGGCGGGGAGAAGCTGCCTGAAGTGACCCAGAGTGCAGGTCTCTCAGCGCTCCGCTTGGGCCAGCCTCTGATTCGGTCAGCTGTCATAGTTCAGGTAGATAACACTAAAGGAAGAGAGTGGAAATCATCAGACACCCGCAATCTAAGATAAAGCACACTGAACATTTCTGGGAGCACCGCTTTCCATGCACGCTCGTGGTCCTGCATCCTCCGCCGGCCCAGCCGTGTTGCACGAGTTGCTCGGCCTACAGAATACACACACTGGACTCTGGCCGGCTTTGAAGCGGTCATTCCTTGCACAAGCAGTTCTTTTAAGACTGCTGTGTGTATCTTATAGAAAACTGAGGGGCTTAGTTGTATATTGCAGGTCATTTGGGATTATTCCGGGGCGCACTTCCCCCAGGGGGGCCACAGGGTGGCACTGACAGGCTTTGCTGGGGTCGTTCATCTGTCGACCTTGCACGGTGAGGTCTGTCTCCCCAGGGCCGCTTTGGGGGCCGAGGCCTGGGGTTTTCAGTCGGCACCTTCAGGTCTGGGCCTAGTGGGTGCTGCGGTCCCGAGTGGGTGCTGCTCACCATCGCTGCTATCCAGACGGTACTGAGTCTGAATAAGATGAAGCCTGGGCGTCCGCCCACACTTGAGTGGTGTTTGGTGATCTTGCTTTCTGATTCTGCGTACACCTTTTAAAATTTTGTTTTGTTTTGACCTGTTTTCTTTTAGGGTATCTGTCTTTGTCTGACAACTTTGTGAGAACGGTTCAGACTCACCTTTTGTCCTGTATGGACAAATTTGCTTTTATATTTTACAATCAAGGCGAAGAACATCCAACTTCCTTTCTCTTGGGATTTGTACCTTCCATTTTTGTACCTGTACAGGTCCATCACACCTGTCTCTGGGGTCTATTTTTCAGTCTTTCAGCAAATGCAAGGAGCGTACAGCTGGGTTGAAGAGTAGGAAAATGGGTTTTTTTGTGTAATCAGAATTCAGCGTTGTGCCACAGTGAACTCCACTGACCTGTAGCTCAGTCAGTTCTCAGAATTCAGGACAGAAATGTATGAGCTCCAGAGGAGGGTGCAGAAAGAAGTTGGTCCCTCAGCGCTCTGCAACCTCCAGCCTACCTCCATTATATAGGTGATGCCAGAATTTGGAAGTCACAGAAACACAAAACAACGGGATAAAGCCCGCCTACGCGTAATTGTCAATCCTGTGTCACTTGGCTCTTCTTCTGTTTTTGTTTTTAGTGCCAGGAATCTAACTGAGCACCTTTCATTGGCCAGGCAAGTGCTGTACCTCGGAACTACATCCCCAGCCATCACCAGCGGCAACTATATCCCCAGCAGCGGCTTTACTTTTTTACATAACAAAACATGTATTGGTTGTTTTGGGCATACATAATGATAGCATTCACTTTGAGTATTTGCACCTGTACACAGCACCTCTACATTTTTAAAGAAATTATTTGAGGGCTGGGGATTTTAGCTCAGTGGTTCTGGCGCTTGTCTTGCAAGCGAAAGGACCCCGGTTCGATCTCCAGTTAACCACATACAGTACTGGGTGTGGAGACTCACGCCCAGCAGCAATCAGTACCACATACCACAGTGGCGGATGTGGTGGCTCACGCCTATAATCCCAGCACTCGGGAGGCAGAGGCAGGAGGATTGCTGTGATGTGAGTTTGAGGCTGAGCTCAGGACCAGCCTGGACTACAAAGCGAGTCCCTGTCTTAAAAAAAAAAAAAAATTATTTGAGCTAACGTTGAGGTCCATTCTGATTGCTTGTTTCCTACTCAGGCAGCTTCTGTTTATGGTGCATATTTTTCAGGCTGTTTAAAACTACTTTCCCATGTGTGCACATGTATACAGGGCAAATGTGTGACATTGCCCAAGGGCCTTGTGTCTAGAGTCACTGCAGCTCATGCTGTATCACCCTGCATCTTTTGGAGAAGGCAGCTCCTATGCCGGCAAGGCGGCCTCATCTCAGGCCCAAGTGTTCTCATGCCTCAGCCTCCCAAGCAGCTGGGAGGGACTACAGGTGTCAGCACTGAACCTGGCTGGGGTTATATTCAGCGCAGTCTATTTATTTATTTATTTGTCCCCGGGATTGAACTGACGACCTCTGCTTGATCTGGTGCCACTGAGCCAAATCCCCAGCCCAGATCAGTCCTTTAAATGTTGTGTGGTGGTGGTGGTTCACAGCCGGAGGAGCTCTCTTAATCCTTGACCTGCAGTGTGCTGATGGACAAGTTCACTTACCTTTGGTTGGAATGTTTCCAAATTTGTCTGAGGAAAACTCCATAGTATTGGTGGGGCCTCAGGCCTTGGCGTGGTTTTCTGAGACGCTGCCTGAATTTCCTAGGACGATTCTCCTGTTTGCGCACCTGTCTCTAACGATGGGCTGTGAGTGGCCCAGGTGCGCCAGTGCAGAGTGCAGCAGCTGCCCTCGGTGCTCCGGAACCGCAGGCTTTCCCACCTTGTCCAGCCTCGGCCGGTTCTCTGGAGCTGCGAAGCTGTCTTTATGATCTGCTCCAGTCTGATGAGAGGTGGTCTTTTTCTTGTGCCCCACAACTAGTGAGTGTGCACATTTAACAACTCTTCTTACTGGTTGTTTGAAATTCTCCTATTTCATTATGTTTTGGGTTTGTCTTTTTTCTATTATTTTTCTTCGGTTTATGGTTTTTATTTGTGTAGGTCCATTTCTGCCTAATATCTTGCACAGTGTTTTTCACTGGTAGTCCATTTTTGGTTGGCATTTGTTTCTTTACATCATCTACAGTGACTTGAGCTTTTCAGGAGTCCAATGTAATCAGAGTTATGGATTTTAAAATTTGTGCTTAGGTGATCATTTTTCATCCTGAGGTAAGAACATGGCCGACAGCCGAATTGTCAGTCTTTCTCCTTGTTCTGCACCCCGTCTGGTGGAGTGGAGAGCAGCTCCCTGCTGTCTTTCCCAGACGTGACTCTGGGGTCATAGGTGCCTACCTAAGGACAGAGCGTGTAGGAGGGAGCTGGGGCTGGTCACCTCGGTGCGCTGTCCTGGCCCACGTGCTTTCCTGCTGTCTGGGGAAGGACGGGAGCTGGGGCAGGGCTCCCAAAGACTTGGAATGAAGCTGTCACTTAAGCATGGTGCAGCGAGCTGCTGGCAGCCCCAGTGTCTAGTGACATGTGGACCTTCTCACAGGCAGTGACTCGGGCTCCAGTTGGTGTTGGGGCTGGGAGCTCTCCCAGACGCTCCTGCGAGTCTCTCCTCGCTGGCCAGCCCCGAGCCCGGGCCAAGCCTCTGCCAGACAGGGGACCTGTCCTGTGGGGTGCTGCCCTGTGACTAAGCAAATCAGGCTGCTTTCAGGGTGTGGTGTAAACAGTCCTGACTCGTCAGGCCCTGGCGTGGCCCCTGCAGTTCTGTGTGCAAAGGGCTATAAATAAGAGCCCTGCATGCCGGGCTGCAGCTGGAGTGTGCCGCCCTGCCGCCCCACCAGGCTGTCCTACCCAGTGCTGTGCTTTGCTGGGGTCTTTGAGACGGGAGCCAATCTTGGTGCTGTTCATTTACTCGATTCTGCTAGTTCTGCCCAAGGCTAAGGAGTTTCGAAAACTGAAGGCTGAATTCTAAACCAAAATAGTCAAATAATTGTCAGATGTGGACTCCAGAAAGAGGAAATACTTACACATTGATTTCCCCTCCAGATGGGTTGACCGTGAGGAACTGGCCACTGTTATGGTTAAGCTTATAATTTACAACTTGGCTGTTTCTTCCCTTGATAATAAAATACTTTAATGTTATGTGGAATAAAATTTGTGCAATGTCTCAAATATCTATGAGTCAAAAATGAGTGTGAAATTCATCTAATTAGAGATACCTTTTTTCTTTGTTTGACCTTTGTGACAAAAATGGAAATTAAAAACCAGTACTTAATGTTGAGTACAGCAGAAAGTGCTGTGTCTGTTCCTTCAGACTGCTCACGTGACCTTTGCTGAGTGGTGGCTGGTGTCAGTGGGGCCCTTTTGGGAGGAGTTGCCACCCTTGGCTGCCTTGGGAGCCAACTTTGTGGAGCAGGCCTGAGGCTGAGCCTGGGGCAGGAGGTTCTGGAGCTTGAGGGAAAGTGCCAGCCTGTTCTTGCAGCTTGCTCCTTAGAGGGAGTGGGGAGTCCAAAGGTTTTTGCAAGTTGAATCTCAGACTTGCTTTAGGAGAAACATGCTCTTCATACTGGGAGAGGAGAGGATGCTATCTCGGGAACTTTTTTTGAAAGATTCATTAGGTAGAGTTTTAAATGTGCACACAAATAATGTGTAGCCCCTCAAGAGAGAGGCTACCAGGCTAGTTGATAATCCCTGGTAATCCTCGTACTTGGTAGGCTGAGGCAGGAGGATCACCACAAGCTCAAGGCCAACCTGGGCTACTGTACTTAACTTACTTATTTTGTGGTACCAGGGATCGAACTTGGGACCTTGCACTTTTCAGGTGTGGTGCTACTAAGCTGTATCCCCAGCAGGGCTACTGTACTTAGCTAGACTCTCTTAAAACTCCAGGGGATGGGGAGAAGAAAGAGCAGGAGACACAGGTTACAATTTGGGGCTGGGAATATTTATGTACTTTGGGAGGGTGGAAGTCTGGAATTTATGAATCTGTAGGAAGTTTCTTCTTGGTCTTGGTGTGGAGTAGAAGAATGGTCCACTCACAGAAAGACAATGACCTTGTTCAGAGGAGAAGGCAGGGGCCAGCCTGTCATTATTCATCATCATCATCATCATCACTGCCACCCCCTCCAGGGATCAAACTCAGGACCTTGCACTTGTGAGGCAGGTGCGGTGCCACTGAGCTGCATCCCCACTCCTGTCATCATTATTGCTTCTTTGAGATGGGTGATCTAGCATGTTGTGCCTGACAACATTCTTTGAACTCATTCTGTTTCTTTCTTTCTTTATTTTTTTTTTGAGACAGGGTCTCGCTTTGTAGTTCAGGCTGGCCCTGAACTCAGCCTCAAACTCACATCATAGCAATCCTCCTGCCTCTGCCTCCTGAGTGCTGGGATTACATGAGCCACCACGCCCGGCACTGTGGTATGTGGTGCTGATTGCTGCTGGGCGTGAGTCTCCACACCCAGTACTGTATGTGGTTAACCGGGAGATCAAACCCAGGCCCTTGCACTTGCAAGACAGGCGCGGGAACCACTGAGCTAAATCCCAGGCCCTGTTTCTTTGCCTTTTTCAAATTTTTTTGGAGATGGGATCACTCTGTACTTCAGGCTGGCCTTGGAGTCACCCTGGAGCACAGGCTGGCCTCGAACTCATGGCAATCCTCACTTGGGCCCCAGAGTGCTGGTTTACAGGTATGTGTACTGCCACCGGTACGCCCAGCAGTAATTATTGTTCTTAATATTATGGACAGCTAAAATTAGGTAGAAACACTAGGCAGTTGGATGGAGCTGGGCCTCCAGGGAGTCACTAGGATGAGGAACGCTGCACAGGTGTGGCTAGAGGCGCATCTGAAGAGTAAAGTCCCGGTGGCCAGATGTACACATTTCCCTAAGGATGAGTGGAAGTTTGAGATTATTGGTGCCACCCTTTTGGGGTGACCTCCTGGGGTGGGCATCACTCCCACCTACCGAGAGACCATGAAGACTAGAGGCTGTCGATCGTGGACCAATGTTGCTGATGTCATCTGAATCTCCGGTTACTCTTGGGTCCATATTAGCCAGGCAGTTAAACTTGTCATCATATTGGTTAGTTGTAGTTTTGTCATTTTGTATCCACTTTGTGATTTTGCTCTATAAAACTTTCTGGGAAGTGGGCTCATTGGCAACCACCTGGGACCTCTTCGGAGCTCTTCTTATTTATTCCCTGATAAATTTTCCTACTCTTAGCCTTCAGCGTTCCATAGATAGAATTCATTCTTCAGTTGGGGGAACAGGAACTCGGCATGTATTATGTCTAGCAGGTTGGAAGTTATCTCTTCTATGTCATTAACGTGAGAATTAAACCCATAAGAGTTGTGAGGAGCTTTGTTTATTTTCCCTCCTTGTTATAAAATCAGATTTGAGGCCACACCTATTATTTAAATTCTATTTAGAGAAATACAAAAACAAATCAACTTCAGTTTTAATCTTCCATTTAACAGTGGTCCCAGTTTGGTAAAGTATAACTCCAGCCCTCAGATCTGTGGGGGCTGTGTGGTGCTTGTTCCTTTGCACATGGTTTATGTAGCACAGTGCAGCATTCTCAGGGTCCAGCCACATGAGGCACATTGGTTTCCTTGCTCTTTAAGGCAGTGACAGCGTCCGTCTCACATGCTGCCTTCCGTCCATGCAGAAATGACATTGGGGAGCAGCTGTAAACACCCTCACACTCTGCCATCAGGCCCTCAGCCCAGAGGCAGAGCCACAGGGACCTGAGTCCAAGGATTATGAACGGCTCACTGTCTGCTGCCACCCGTCTAGCTATAGCTGTCCCTGGTCCCACATGTCATCATCCTCCTCATCGTCTCCTCCTTGTCGTCGTCATCGTCTTCTTCGTCTGCTGTCCTACTCACCTCTGTGACTGCTGCCATCGCCACTGAAATAGAGCCAGGGAGCACTGCATTTTGTTCAGAAATCTGTGTGTGGCACGGCACCAGGGTGGATAAGGACAGAGCTGGCTGCTCTCATGTGCCAGCCCCAGAGGATCTCAAAGTCCACCTCCCTGATGTCTGATGGCAAGGTTCGTGGGACAGTGAGTGAGTGGATGTGGAGCTGTTCAAAGCCACTGTTTGCAAAACGGTTTTTCCATTGTATGCAACACTCTGAGCACTGGTCAGACTGACCATCCTTCAGGATGAGTTTATGACCACCTTGGGGAATCTTAGGAAAAGTCCACTGAGGATTGCCTGGGTCCTGGCTCTTTTTTGCTTTTTTTTTTTTTAAGATTTTTTTGAGACTGGATCTCACCTTGTAGTTTAGGCTCATCTTGAATCCAGCCTTGAACTCAGCAATCCTCCTGCCTCTGTGTCCTTAGTGCTAGGATTACAGGGGTAAGCCACCATGCTTGGTACTGTGGTATGTGGTACTGATTGCTGGTGAGTGTGAGTTACCACACCTGGCATTGTTGTATGTGGTTACTGGGGATCGAACCTGGGACCTTGTGCTTGTAAGGCAGGTGCGGGAACCCTGGCCCTTTTTACTTTTTTTTTCTTTGAGACGGGCTAAGTTGAACTTGGAGCCTTCCTCCCTCAGCCTCCTGGGCAGTGGGGGTTCCAGGCATGTGCCACCTGCAGCAGTGGGCACTATAGACATGAGCACAGGAGTGTGTGCAGGTATGTGTTGTGTTTGACCTGGCACCTGGCACCTGGCACCCAGAGGTGGCGTGTCTACCTGCAGGCTGCAGCAGCCCGGCAGCCCTATGTACCTGGGTGGCTCTTGGGGCCGAGGAAAGTGGTGCCCTTTCCACTCTGCCTAGGGGCCAACCTGCAGCCAGTGCCTGTCTTGTGGGCTGGCAGGTTGTTAGTGTGCCATTCAAGCAGCAGCAGGATGGCAGTTGTGGGGATAGCAGTGGTGGCCAGCGTAGGTCTTTGAAGGGGCCTGGGTCGTCACTGCTCAACCTGAAAGTGGCTCCTCCATGGGAGTCTTCTTATCTCCCATCTAGCAGCCCCAGGGGCCCCAGGGAACTCTCAGAGTTGGTCTGCACATGTGAATGTAACATGTGGCACACATCACACAGAAGCGTTTGTTCCCTCTTCTCAGGCAGGTCCTGGGTCTGGCATAACCCCAGCCTGGCGTCCATATTCATCTTAGCAGGAAAAGGGTCTCTACTGGTGATCACCAAGCTGGGCTCCTGTCCCTGGCCTGAGCTTAGGTTGTAGGTTGGGGAGTGGTGAGTGGGAGGAGAGACTGTGGGGACTCGCCAGCTCCCACCCCTAGCTCGTAGGGCTCCGCTGTATGGCCCCTGGCCTGCCTGCACCGGCTCCCCAGAGTGGAGATATGAGGCCGTGGCAGCAATGCTGGTAGTGTGAATGCCTAGCAGTCTGGCAAGGTTCTTAGCAAACAGGAGTTTTCTCTCAGCTGGCCATATGGATAAAACTGCACCAGTGCAACGTCAGAGTCCAGGTCTTCTGCCTCTGTCAGGGGATGCGATGAGGATGCAGAACACTGCCCAGTCTGGCCTCAAGGCTTAATCCTGAGCCCTAGCCCCGGCCCTGGCTTAGACCCAAGCCTGGCAGAACTGCCTGCGGCCCCAAGGCTCTGCAGCGTGGCTTCCCTGGGTCTTCATCCTGGGGGGAGGCAGGTAAGGGACACTCAGAACCCCTGAGCAGCACACTGGTAACATCTTGGTCACGATGATGAAGGGTCTGATCTGCTGTTCTGGCACAGAGCAGAGCAAGGAGATGAGGTGACAAAGGGATAGGAGCTC
>PVIR01031150.1:0-19697 GCA_004026965.1 Petromus typicus | reverse complement strand
CAGAGGCAGGAGGATTGCTGTGATGTGAGTTTGAGGCTGAGTGCAAAGCCACCCTGAACTGCAAAGAGAGACCCTGTTTCAAAAACAAAACAAAACAAAAAAGTAGGGGACTCCATTGGGAATGACAGTGACCAAGACCACTTGACCTCTGTCATCAGCCCCTCTGAGCTGTGCTTTGTCCTGCCTGGACTGAATGAGACCACTCTCTGCAAACAACAGACTATTCACAGAAATAGGAGAGATGACCATGAAGAAAATTCAGGATGGAATATATAATCCCCGGGTGCCACAAGTCGGGTGGCCATCTGTATTTGTGCTGGTCATCCATGAGCCCTCAGTCATAAAACCTTCTTATGATTGTAACCCTTTCTCAAACCCTATATAAACTTAACTTGTCCCCTAGCTTTTTGCCAATCTCTCTCTCTCTCTCTCTCCCTCATCTCTCGATGTCAGTCCATCCACACATGGATGAAATATATTTTGCTCCTTGCAGCTAACTTCTGAAATCTGACCTTGATTCCAGGCCCTTCATCTGGACAGGAAGAAAGTTTTTTCTCACACAAAGCACATGTGTGAGGGGCCTTACATATCATTTATAATGTCTCCTCAACAATGCTTTCCCTTGGCCATATCCTCAGGCCCAAGGTGCAAGTCTACTGAGAGTCCAGGTGAGTCTGTTTCATCTCCCCCTTCAGCATCTGATCACGTTCAGTATCCCTGTTGTTCTGCAGGTGACGGCCCCTCTGGCTTGCCTTCTGCAAGAGTTCTGTTGAGTCAGTGTGGCAAGAATTTCTTCCCCTCCATGATTGGTCTACTCATCATGCCCCATCTTCCAACCTGTGCTTTGACTAAAATCCCTACTTACTCTGGATGGAACCAGTGTCTATTGTCACCTACTGTAATAGTTTTCAAAGATAATCTTTGCCTACTTCTCTGACAAAGACCCAGATCTGGTTTCTTTTTTTTTTTGTTTTGTTTTGTTTTTGAGACAGGGTCTCACTTTTGTGGTTCAGGCTGGCCCTGAGCTCAGCCTCAAACTCACATCACAGCAATTCTCCTGCCTCTGCCTCCCAAGTGCTGGGATTACAGGCGTGAGTTGGCACTGTGGTATGTGGTACTGGTTGCTGCTAGGCGTGAGTCTCCACACCCAGTATTGTATGTGGATAACCGAGGATCGAACCCGGGTCCTTGCGCTTGCAAGACAGGTGCCAGACCCACTGAGCTAAATCCCTGGCCCCCAGATCTGGTTTCTTTAGCAAAGGAAAGTCTGAGGTACAGCTGCCCTGAGCTTGGGGCCTTATATAGACATTGATCCAGGACAGGGGAGTGGGGGAAAGAAACAGAGACATGGAGAGCCAAGGAAGCTTTCAGATCTTGCTGCAAAGTTTCGCATTGTCTGGTCCACACCAGGTCTCTCAGCAGAAGACACGAGCTCCAGAGGACAGGGCCTGAGCAGCCTTGAGAGGGGCAGGCCCTAAAATGGAAATAGAGACCTATCATGCACAGCACAGAGGAGAAAGACCCCAGAATCTACAACCAGGCAACGAGGAAGAACCAACCCTTAAAAAAACAAAGTGTTCAGAGCAGCCACTGTGTAGGCCAAGGCTGAATCTCTCTTATCTGAAGTGATCCAGACCAGGGGTGTTTTGGATTTCAGAGTTGTTTGGATTTTGGAAAATATGCAAGCTCTTTCCCATTGGAGCATCCCTAATCCTCAAATCCTATATCTAAAGTTCTCTGAACGCTCAAAGTTTAAATGTCAGATTATTTCAGATTTGGAATATTTAGATTCAGAATGTTCAACTTGTAAAAGCTGTCTGGTTTTGGTATCGAAACTACTAAACTCAGAATAAGAAAATGTGACCCATGCTAGTACTCAGAGAAGGTAGTCTGTATATTCTGACTTCATCTGGGCTAGATTTGAAATTTAATGGATGAAGATTTCAAGACATCTATTATACATCTGTGGAAAGAATCAGAGCAAAATATCACAGTGACAACTGAGAACCTTAAAAGTGATATAGAAACTATAGAAGGTTGAAAGTTAATTGTGGATTTTTTTTTTTTTTTTTTTACGTTTTTTGAGACAGGGTCTCGCTTTGTGGTTCAGGCTGGCCCTGAGCTCAGCCTCAAACTCACATCAGCAATCCTCCTGCCTCTGCCTCCCGAGTGCTGGGATTACAGGCATGAGCCACCACGCCCGGCACTGTGGTATGTGGTACTGGTTGCTGCTGGGTGTGGGTCTCCACACCCAGTATTGTTATGTGGTTACCGGGGAATCGAACCCAGACCCTTGCGCCTGCAAGACAGGCGCCGGAACCACTGAGCTAACTCTCCGGCCCTTAATTGTGGATTTTAAAACTATCAAAATGAAAATAAAATCACTAGAAGGATTTCACTAGTTCAGCATCAGACTACATAGGACCGAAGAATGAACCAATGAGTCCGAAACTTGATCGATAGGAACTGAGCAGCCTGAAGGACAAGCAGAAAACACATTGAGGAGAAGTGAACCAAAGTTTATACCCTTGAATATTTTCCCCAGCACTGAAGGCTGTGCTAAGACATCCCTGAGTAAACAGAGACTGAGGTGGCCCACTGAGGCAGACCTGATCTACAGGAAGCACAGAGGAAGTGCTTCCAAGTGAAGGGTAACAGGTGTGTAGGGAATGCAAAGGATGCTGAGTATGTGAACATAGGAGCCTTGTTGCTTAACTTCTTTAATAAATGTAAGGTTGGTTAAAGTGCCCATCATAACATTATTATTGAGGTCCTAACACACATAAGTACAATGTGTCCAATGACAATGGAAGAATAAAGGAGACAGGATAGGGAATCCCACTTCCGCAGACAGAAACAGGATCCCACTCCAGCACATTTGCTGCATACCTGTATTACAAGGATGAAGTCCACAGTAACTGCAGAAGAGTGTGGCCCATTGGAGATGCAGACGCTGCAGTCCAAGTCTTTCTGTCCTTCCACAGTCTTCATGGTCTTTGTGTCCCTTCACAGTCCATGTGGTAAGGGCTGCCACCTTGGATGAGGCCCTGGAGACAGTGGAGCCTTCAGGAAGTGGAGCTCAGCAAGGAGACTTCATGCTATGGAGTGCATGCCCTTGAAGTAGAATACAGGACCCTGATTGGCCAGAGATGCGGGGTTTTGCTCTACAAGGGGCTCAAACATGACAGCTGCTGCCACAGAACTGAGAGAAACAGAGCCGCTGATTCTGGCCTGGAACCTCCCAAACTAGAAGCCAGAATAAACCTCTTCCCTTAATAAGTTGATTATTAACACACGTAGTATAATTCTAAGCACAGTCACCATAAATACATAAGCAAGCAAAACATAGCTAGAAATAGAATAATTTACAATGATATACCTATGATATGTTTAACATTTGTTTAACATAAAAGAAGACATTAAAAAGGAAACAGATGCTCTGTGCTATTTTTAAAGGCTTTGTAAACTTCAAACTGCTTTAACACAGGTAAACAATTTATTTTTAGAGAGATGCAAAACAACATAAAATATCTAGAAAGAAAATAAAATGACAAGCAGCAAATCCAGCATCATTTTTTAAAAAGTGAGCATGGCTTGAATACTCTGACAAAAAGATGGAGAGTGTCAGATGGATCAAAAGGAAGAACCAATGATATGTTATCTTCAAGAGACATATTTTATATTTAAACACATAAGTCAATTCAAATAAATACAACAAAAGCTACATTTTTACCTTGGTTCAAGAATTTAATTCTTTGCCAGGTGTCACAGTGGATGCCTGTAATCCCAGAACTTGGCAGGCTGAGGCAGGAAGATTTCTATGAGTTTGAGGCCATCATCTTCAGCTACATAGTGAGTTCAGGGCCAGTCTGAACTACGCAGTGAGAACTTGTGTGTAAAATCAAACAAAATGTAAAATGTAAAATCAAACAAAAACTTATTTCTTTCCATAATTCTGGTCCCAAACTGAGTGGCACTAGAACCAAATCAAATTCAATGATTAGGTTCAATGTTGACCTTATGGGGAAATTTGATTCAATTCTCTTGTAATTTGGTTTGCAATCAGAATTATGAAAAAAAGTTCATGAACAGAGGTACCGTTGTATATCATAGCAATGGTAACTATAAGAGAGCTGGGGTGGCTATGTTAATTCTAAACGGAACCGAACTTGAGAAAATGAAATCTACTAGTGCCAAAGAGGAACATTTCATAATAATGAAAGAACTAATACATCAAAAAGACATAACAGGCCAGGGATGTAGCTCAGTGATCATAGAATGCTTGCCTAGCATGCACAAAGCTTTGGGTTCGATCTCTCAGCACTGAAGAAAAGGCAAGAGAAGGAAAAGGAATAAAAGAAGAAAATGGGAGAGGAGGAGGAGAAGAAAGAAGAGAAGGATATAACAGTAACTAATATATATGCATCTGAAAACAAAGTCTGAAATTATATAAAACAAAATCTAAATGGATTAAAATAAGAAGCCAATTTAATATTTTAGTTAGAGATTCAACACAACT
Organism: Petromus typicus; assembly: GCA_004026965.1. Lineage (NCBI taxonomy): Eukaryota > Metazoa > Chordata > Mammalia > Rodentia > Petromuridae > Petromus > Petromus typicus. Next base: position 15,178 of record PVIR01031150.1, on the reverse strand, counting down.
TTCTCATAATTGATAGAACAGTTAAATAAAAAAATCAGTAAAGATAAAGAAGATTTGACACTGTAAGCCATATTGACCTAACTATGTAATAATTCCCTAGCAACAACAGAATATACAACCATCTCAAAGACATACAACATACTTTATAGGACAGACTACATGCTAGGCCAGAAAAGTTTCAATAAATCCCAGAGGACTGAAATCACACAAAATATGCCCTCCAACTAACAGAAAATTAAATTAGAAATCAATACTAAAATATTAAGCTAACAATCAGAAGGAAAATCAGAAAATCAGTTTTTCTTGACCTAATACTTAAATATGTGGAAATTATACAACATAATGTTAAATAACTCAGAAGTCAGAAATAAATTTTAGAGACATTAGAAATTTTCTTCAGAATCGAAGAGGGAAAATTACCCAATTCATCATGCTAGTATTACTCAACCAAAGCCAGACAAAGACATGGAAATGAAAGGCAAGCACAGAGTCTATTCTTTGTGGATAGAGATACAAATGCCTTTTACACATTTGACAGACTGAAGCCAGTAGCATATGGAGAGGGTTTTATACTACGACAAAGTGAAGTTTATCCCAGGAATGCAAGATTGATTTAACACTTAAAAAAATGTCTTGATGCAAAACACTATACCATAGAATAAAAGAAAAAGAGCACATTATGTTTAAAATCAGTGCAGAAAATAAATTGAAGAAATTCAACATTTAGTCACGTAAAAGCTCTCACTAAGCCAGCAATAAAAAGGAATCACCTGAAACTAATAAAGACCATCTTTAAAAAGCCACAGTTGGCATCATACTTAATAATGAAAGACAGATTTGTTCCCTAAGATAGATGACAAGAAAAAGATGTTGATGCTCATCACTTCAACATTGTACTAAGGCAATTGGGCAAAAATAAATAATAAAAAAGAAAACTCTCTCTATTTCCAGATGATATGTCTGTGCATATAGAAATGTCAAAGCAAAGAACCTGGAACTAATAAACAAGTTCAGCAATATTGTAGGATGCAAGATCATATACAAAAAATAATTGTGTTTCTATACACTAGCAAACTCACATCACAGCAATCTTCCTGCCTCTGCCTCCCAAGTGCTGGAATTACAGGCGTGAGCCACCACACCTGGCACTGTGGTATGTTGTACTGATTGTTTCTGGGCATGAGTCTCCACTCCAGTATTGTATGTGGCTAACCAGGGATCAAACCCAGGTCCTTGCACTTGCAAGACAGGTGCCGGAACCACTGAGCTAAATCCCCGGCCCTAGAAGCCATTCTATTTACAAGAGCATCAAAAAGAATAAAACACTTAAGAATAAAATTTTAAATTTTGAAAACTGTGAAATATCACGGAGTAGAATTTTTTAAAAATAAATAAGTGAAAGGGCATCACACATGAACAAATTGTAAGTTTTAATATGGTGGAGATGGTCTTATGGTTTGAATCTTAAATGTGCTGTGAAGGTTACATGTTACAGGCTTGGCTACCAGCTGACAACACTGTTGGGAGATAGTGGAACCTATAATGGGTGTGGCTTAGTGGGAGGAGGTTAGTTCGCTGGGGCTATGCTATCTCTTTGAAAGAGATATTGGGGTATTCTTTGCTTGTGAGCCACCATGAGGTTAGCAGTTTGCCAAAACACCACTTTCTCCAATGATGGCCTTTCTCCTCATTGGTCAAAAAGGAAAGAAGAGATCGGAAATCATGAGCCAAAATAAACCTTTCCTCCTTATAAATTGCTTGCCTCAGGTAGTTTGTCACAATGAAAAGAAATTACTAACACAGGCAGCAATATTCTCCACATTGATCTGCAGATTCAGTGCAATCTATTGAAATCCTAGCTGTCTTATTTCATGGAACTGGCAAGCTGATCCTAAAATTCATATAGAAATTCAAAGGACCCCATATAACTGGGATAATCTTAAAAAAGAAGAAAGAAAGTGGAAGAGTTATGACAATTTTGAAACTTACTATGAAGTTTTCATACTGAAAACAATATGGTATTAGTAGACATATAGATCCATGCAACGGAAGTAGGAATCCAGAAATAAATGTGCAAATTTATGGGTGACTGGTTTCCAATAAGGATGCTAAAACAATCCAACAGAGAAAGTATAGTATTTTAACAAGTGGTACCGGAGAAATAAGATATCTGATCTACATACTATGAGGGAAACTGGACCCTTCTCCAATTTGTACATTAGAATTAACTCAAAAAGGATCATTAACCTAAATGTAAAAGTGAAAACTTTAGAACATAAGAACATATAGGGGAAAAAAAAATCTCCACAACATTGTACTTAGCAGAAGCTTATTAGATATGTATCTTAGTTTTCTAGTTGCTGAGACAGAGCACTAAGACTTAAAAGAGAAAAAGGTTCTTTTTGTGATGTTTGTGTATTCTCAGCTGGCTCCAACGCAGGATGGCAGAGTAAAGGGGCATGGATGAGGAGAGTTGCTCTCAGCATGGCATCTTGGAAGCAGAGAGAGAGGGAGGGGCCACGGAGGGAGACAAACCCTTTCGGGTCATACCTCAGTGACCACCTCCTCTGGCCAGACTCTACTTTCTGACTGCAAGTCAGCTATAAGTCCTCATTGTCCAGTCACCTTCCAAAGACCTTCTCTATGAGTGGATGAGGCTTCAGGAGACACTTAGATATAAACCTTAGCAATAGGACACCAGGAAGATGAATAACAAAAGGGAAAATAGACAAATGAGACTTGCTCACAATTTATAGGTATTTTTGCTTTAATAAATCTTTTCAAAAAAGTAGACAGCCTTTGCACAAAATAGGATTAAAAAAAAGAAAAATAATAATAAGCAGTTCTTTAAAAGAGCAAAGGTAGATATTTCTAAAAAGAAAAGATCCCAATGGCCAATGAGCACAAGAAAAGAGAATTACTTTATTGACCAGTAGGGTGCTGCAACCAAAGCCACATTAAAAGTCACTTGCCTTTTGGTAGGAAAGCTGTTGTCACAAGGATACGTTACTACAGGCTGAGGGGCCTGAGATGACACTGGAACCCTCCTTTGCTTTTTAGTGAGGCCCTCAGGAGTGATCAGGCAGCTCCTCCAAAGAACAGCAGAGTTGCCACGTGATGCAGCACTCCACCCCTAAGAATACCCAAGAGAAAGGAAGCCGCTTCCTGCACACATGCACACATGAATGTTCCCAGCAACACCCACCAAAACCAACAGTGAAACAACCTGTGTTTACCAGTTGATTGGTGCTGAGCTGCAAGGCGCCAGGTCCATAGAATGGAATGTTCCTCAGCCATGAAGAGGCGGCACAGGAGGACTCATTAAGATACAGGTGAAGATACAGTCAAGACAAGACTGATATATGAGAGAAGCTTGTCAGTCACACAAGGATGCAAGGAGGCAAGGGTGCAAGGAGGCTGGGGTGAATGCAGAGCAATGAGCAGGGACTCGCAGGTTCTGCTGGCCATGCAGGGCCCTTGAGCGAGGACTGTGCTGCCAACTGCACAGCCCAGGAAGATGTCAAGCCTGCTGAGCTGGTCCTGGAATGAGAGAATGCACTCTGCACCACACCCTGCTTAGTGTCATACTCCCGAGTGTCACACACCTGAGAGTTCCAAATTGGCGAGTGCAAAACCTGGGATATTGAAACCATGCAAGATGCATGTCACAGCCCTGTGCTGTCCTCTGCTGTCTGTGCAGGATCGAGAGGCCATTCATTTCCTCAGCTTTCACTGGCTTCTGTCTGAGCTGCGGTTCACCCAAGCTTTGGAGCTAGGACTCCGCACATTGGCAGCACCAGTGTGCCAGACACCTCTGTGTCCAGAATTACGTTCCTGCCTGGGGTTTTCCTGGGTCCTGATGCTGGGTGTTTTCTAGATTCCTCAGACTTCATCGATTGTGGGTTTCCATCAGTGAAGCACAAGGCCTAACTCTTCACCAGCATCGCCAAGTTGGTGCCTGCCTGCTGGGCAGCGACCACACCTGGGGACAGCCTATTCCAGATGTGCAGAGCCTCTGGTCCCTGACAGGCAGGTGGCCACAGGTGGAGGGTGGCCCTGGTTGGGGTCTTTGTAGGTTGGATCAGCTGCCAGCCGGGTCGGGGCATCTGCACCTTCACCCATGGTGGGAAGCACATGTGTTCACAAGTGACCTTCTCTAGGGGGTAGCACAAGACCTGGTGGCCATCGCCGTGCACAGCCCCTGACTTCTCTGCTGCTCAGTGCCACTTCCTCCAGTGACATGGACACGGACTTCCTGTGACTTTTCAGCGGCTTTGTCCACTCCACCAGGGGACACTGCTCCCCGAGGGATTTGTGTGGCAAAGGGCAGAGGGGCAGAGGGTGACTGCACCCTGCTTCCAGGCTGAGGAAGGAGTGGTGCCCAGGCTACACTGGCCTGGACTTTGCATTCCTGAAACAGAGATCCTGGAGTCCCAGATGGCAGGGTACCACAGCCCACAATGAAGCTAGGCTAGAGCGAGAGAGCCCGATGACCAGTGTTCCCTGTGTGGTTCCCTTTGCTCTTTTTTTTTTTTTTTAAGGTTTTTTTTGAGACAGGGTCTCACTTTTGTCGTTCAGGCTGGCCCTGAGCTCAGCCTCAAACTCACATCATAGCAATCCTCCTGCCTCTGCCTCCCGAGTGCTGGGATTACAGGTGTGAGCCACCACGCCTGGCACTGTAGTATGCGGTACTGATTGCTGCTGGGCATGAGTCTCCACACCCAGTATAGGTATGTGGTTACCGGGGAATCGAACCCGGGTCCTTGCGCTTGCAAGACAGGCGCCGGAACCACTGAGCTAACTCCCCGGCCCCCTTTGCTCTTGATCTGAAATGCACCTGAGTTGTCCATAGAGCTCCCCGGCCATGGTGACACACACCTGAAAGCCCAGCACTTGGCAAGGCAGAGGCAAGAGGACTACAAGTTTGAGCCCAGCCTGGGCAAGCAAGCCCTTTAGTGAGTGCATCCCAAAATGCAAATTTTAGAAAAAGGCTGAGATGTAGTTCAGTGCCTTGGCCTTGTGTTCAAACCTTGGTGCTGCAAAAATAAAAGGTGGCCTCAGTGATCTTCCTGGGGTTTTGATATGAAGGGGTTGTGGCTGTATCTGCAGTGCCGCATCTGGCTCTGGCCCTGGCTCCCTGCCTGCCTGGTGACACCCACACCATGCGCCACAAGTGAGCATGGTTGGGCTCTGTGCACCCTACATGTGAAATAAATGGCCAGTGATGCCCAGAAAATCACACTAGTTCTTTTCCTGCAATTCTGGGTCCACATAAGCAGGAAGCACATCCGGTTAGTTCACTTCCAGTGTTTGTTTAGAAATCGTTTCCTTTATGCTGTTCTTCCAAATGATCTTGAAAAGCCTCACCATTTATGGGAATGTGAGCTTCCGGGAGATGCTTGGAGCTGGCACTGTGCCCAGGGAGGCCCTGGTCAGGCTCTGCTCTGACCTTTCCAAACCCCCCCAGCAACCTTCCAGTGCAGATAGGCACTGCCCACACAAGACACCAGTGGGGAGTAGGGCACAGAGAGGTTCCCAACCCTGCCCACCCTGACTCCAGCCCAGTCAGAGGCTACCCAGTGTCAAGTCCGACTAGTAAAGTAAAAGAGGACACAGGGACATGTTTTTAGGAGCTTGCCTTCCCAATGGATGGCGTTCAGCAGTAGTATTCACTGAGTTTTCTTCTCTTTCTTTTTTTTCTTCCTTTCTCTCTTTTTTTTTTTCTTTCTTTTTTTCTTTCTTTTTTTTCTTTTGTGGTACTGGAGATCAAACTCAGGCCCTTATGCCCCAACATAGGCATGGTACCACTTGTGCAAAATCCCTGGCCCATCACTGAGTTTTTCATCACACCTTGAAAAGACATCACAAAAGAGAATTTTCAGAGCTGCCTGGAAAAGTAGGAGAAAGTAGGCAAGAAAAGTAGGAGAAGTGCGTTTTTGGGGAGGGGAAGGATTTTGAGGGGATTTGTAGAAATGTGTCCTTTACTGTAATAAATGCTTTCAATGCAAACAGTCACCATACTTTGATCAAATAAGCAGAGCTGTGTGCCAGCATCAGTGAATTGCCTGCGGCCCTGCGGCCTTGTAGCTGAAGGCCTTTTACCAGCAAGTCTGGCTGGAAGTGGGGCTAGAGCCCCTCCATGAACTCTGGATCTAAGATTGCCACAGATAACCGGAGCTCCCCTGTCCCCCCTGGGTGTCATGGTGTCCTGGTTCTGTTGCACCAGGCTGGAGAATTCTGGGCTGGCCCAGGTGCTCAGGGAGTTCAAGCCCTGAGCTCTGGCATGAGCTGGCCTGCTTTTCTCCCTAATGACCCTCTGGCAAATATGCACTTGTATGTCACATGTCTCCAGCAACCATGGGCAAAGGCAGCTGGGCCAGCTGGGGTCTGGAGTGAAGGGCTACTCTTAGGGAGGGTGGGCTGCCCAGTTATGTGGATCTCACTTCTTTTTGTGGGGTTTCTGGTGTGTGAGTGACACACATATGTACATTCTAAGTAAATGAAACTACATCCTCAGAATTTTTAAAATGATAAACATTGTGTCAAAAAGAAAACAAAGCCTGCTGACTTAGAGGCTAGGATGATGACTGTCTAAGATGCAGTCCTGTTCCCCCTCAGGGTCCTGTGCCTTACTCTCCTCGGCTGGCAGAGATCGTGTTGCCCAGTATAGTGGTTTGGCTGAGCTTCGGTGCAGCCCGCGAGCTGGTCTGGAAATGGCATCATTGAGCGTTAATCTCTGTTTAATGCTTATTCCTTAAATGTAAGAAGTTTTTTCCTAAGTGTTTTTTCTTTCCACTGTACTGGAAATGTTTCCATGCTGATAAGTACACAAATGCCGTTTGGTCTCACCCAGAGGGCCAAGTTCCTGCTGGGCAGGCAGAGGGCTGCTCATTCATCTCATCTTCTCTTTTCCTCCTAGGCCAGGCAGGAGTGGATAACTAACTCTCTGTCCTGAACCAAGCCCATAGCTCTTCTGAGGAAGCCGATGGTACAGCCAAAGTACCCAAGGTGCAGCACTGTGGACCTGACAGAGCTGATATCAAAGGGAAGGCAATACAACATCTGTGCATGAGGTGGGACACTCTGGGAGGCTGAGGCAGGAGAATCTCATGTTTAAGCCCAGCCTGGGCAATTTAGTGACTCAGCAAGACCCTCTGTGAAAATTTAAAAGGCCTTGGGGGTGTAGCTCAGTGTGAAAGCTGTAGATTTTGCTTATGTTTGGATTTTTAAAATTCATACAGTTTGAGACGGGGATTTAGCTCAGTGGTTCCAGCGCCTGTTTTGCAAGCGCAAGGACCCGGGTTCAACTTCCTAGTAACCACATACAATACTGCGAGTGGAGACTCACCCCAGCAGCAACCAGTACCACATACCACAGTGCCAGCCAGGCGTGGTGGCTCACGCCTATAATCCCAGCACTTGGGAGGTAGAGGCAGGAGGATTGCTGTGATGTGAGTTTGAGACTGTGCTCAGGGCCAGCCTGAACCACAAAGCGAGACCCTGTCTCAAAAAACCTTTTAAAAAAAGGAAGAAGAAGAAGAAGAAGCTGCTTAGGATCTCATCGTATGTTTTTGCAACTTATTTTGAGTTTAATATTTCACAAACAAAGTGAACAAAACAATGACAATGAATTCCACCCTGGCCACCACTACTCCCCGAGCCTGTCCATGATCTCGTGGACTTATTTCAGATTCTATGCCTGGCTGAGAACAGGAATGCAAAATAGAGAGCAGGCCTGTGCTCTGTCTGGTCACACACAGCTTTGGCTGATGTCCTGGGAACCAGGGGCTAGTGCTCGGAGGCGCTATGTGCCCACCAGTTCCATGCCACCCCAGGGTATGGAGGCCAATGGTCAATTACCTAGGCCAGTTGGTTTGCCTTCCAGCTCCACTCTGCAGCCCTCCCCTCATCACTCCCTCTAGCACAATCCTACTTCCTAGTTGGGCTTCCAGAAGGAACTAAGACAACTCTGGGCTGTGACAGTGGCCACTGCTGTCTATAGGTCCCTAATGAAGCCAAAAAGCCCTACTGCAGCATACCCAGCCCTTGCCCCAGCAGCACCTGAGAAGAGGACAACAAGAGAACAACTGGGGTGGCTGTGTAAATTAATGTCCCTGTTCCTAACAGGAACACTGAACTCAAAAGCACCAGAGAACACTGGGCCCCCTCTCATGCCACCCCCACCTTACAGCAAGCCAAGTACCTTCCATAAAACTCAGCTCCACATATTCCCTGCAGATGCAGTCTCAGCAGGTATAAGTTGAGGTCTGTGAATAGGATTGCCTCAGTTTTCCCCAAATGCCACATGCCCATCCCTTCTCCCGTGGGCTTTTGGAATTGGGTCTGGGTTTTCTATTAAACACCTGCACCCTGCCCCACACATTTGGGAATGAGTTTTCAAGAAGGGAGGAAAGGAAGAGAAGGAAGGAAAGTAGTGAATAGGGGAGGAAAGCAGTCACAGATGTGCCTGCACAGGGTCACAGCTTTAAAAACACCAAGACGCCCTCTGTAGCAGCCAGTCATACAACATGTAACAGCACCCTATTCTGCTCCCACTTATCTTGCTGTTGGAAGACCTCCGTGCCCTTCTGTGATGTCACTTGACTCTTATGGCACGGTTCTTACTTTAACAGTGCTGCATTTCCCACGTTGATTATATGAATTTTTTAAAGTCCAAACATAAGAAAAATCCCCTTGAGCCCTACTCCCCATGATGGCTTTGTGACTGCAGTCTCTCCCCTGTGAGCAGAACATGACTATTCTGCACGAGGCTGTCTCCACATTGTGTAAATAGTTCTGGAAGATCTGCTTTTGCTTAAGTGGCCTGAGAGTATCTCTGGAAGGAGCAGGACAGATATTAGCACCATATCTGGCCTTGCTTCACCCCTGAGACCATTCCACAGTGCTTCTGTTGGTTGTGAATCTTTTCAGGGTGTGGTTTCCCATGATGGCTCTCGTTTGGATCTGGAAGGCCCTCCAAGGTCCAAGTGTTGAAATCTTGGTTCATGACTCAACACAATTAAAAGGCAGAAGAAGCTTTAGGACCTGGGCCTGGGAGAGAGGTCCCTGGAGGTGAGCTCTGGAGAGGACCGTATGGGATCCAGACTCTCATTTTCTCTTCCTCCCAGCTACTGTGAGGTAAGCAGCTTGGCCCCACCATGAATAGCGGCCTTGCCACAGGCCCTAGGGCAATGGGGCCAGTGGACCAAGGAACGAGATTCTAACACTGTGAGCAAATCTTCCATCTTTTCAACATGACAGCCTCAGGTATTTTGCTACAAAAATGGAAGGTAACTCAGTAGTGCACGTGTCCACTGATCTACAAATATATCTGCGTGGAGCAGACTCAGAGGGGAGGAATGTTCTCTTTATGACAGGAGTTATAGAGGGATCCCATCTGGAGAATGAAGCCGTGCAAGATGTGTCACCTAGAGCAGGACCGACTTATTGGGAATTGAAAGTAAAGCTCCAGCAAGCCAGGTGTGGCACATTCACACCTGTGCCCCAGCCCTGATGGAGGGGAGGGCCTCAGTGGCTGCTCACACAGTATGGATGCCCACTCTCGGGGCACAGGGAACATGCAGCCTGGATTCCAGTCCTGCCTGTGAAGGGGCAGGTGGGGCTTCTGGGGTTGGGGCTGCTAGGGACTGCCCAGGACCCGTCCTCTGAGCCATGACTGGCCACCCTTTCAGAAGACTGCTGTTGGGGATGCACAGGGTGGCTGGGTCTCAGGGGTCAGGGTCACTGTCTCCCACCTTTGTCCCTTCAGGACACAGACACATGGAGTCCTGGCCAGCTTTGACCTGGGTGAGTGGAAGCCTGGTGCCAAGGTCCTGCCCCATCTGGTGAGCACTGAACAACACTGAGGATGAAGGAGAACTTCGTCCATGGGCGCCGGCTGAGGGGAAGCTTGTCTGGAAGCTTTAAACTCTCCGGTGGGTCTGAAGAATCAAGGACAAGCCTTAAGTTGTTCATTGTAGATCTTTCATTTAATAGGCAAGAACTATTTATGGAGGCTGGGAGTGAAAACAGGGAAGAAAGGGCAGAGTTCTAATGTGGCAGGAAGTGTTTGTCAGTGGAGAATTTTTCCCTTTTATGAGGCAGGAAGTGGGTGAAGGAGCTCAAAGGTCACTTCCAACTCCACCATCCTGTGTGTGCAAAGTGTTGGAAAACACAGTCCGGGTCCTAAGCACAAAGGCTCACTTATGCCTTGAATTAATCCTTACCAAGGACCTTCTGTGTGGAATAAAAACTAAACGTGCCTAAGGAAGGTGGAAAAGTAAACATGCAGTTTTGAAGCTGGAACTGAACCTGGGAAGAGAGGAGAGGGGAGGGCACTGAGCCTGCAGAAGTCCCTTCATCCTTGTTGAGCTCTCTGCAGTTTCCATCACCACAGGTCAACACCCTCCAAAAATATTTAGGGAAAATTCCAGAAACAAACAGTTCACACTTCTCAGCTGCACACTGTTCTACCCTGCTCTGCCCCACCCACAGGGCCCACTATGCTCACCTGAGCCACTGAGAAACCCTTGTGGCTACCAGACCCACTATGCCAGCCCCATGGGGCTGATGGGTGGGAAGTACAGGAGCAGCCATACCCAGGAGGGGGCTGGGCACAAATTGTGGGCAGATGGGTGAGCTCTGTGCACTGTGTGGATAGGACATTGGAGCCACCGCAGTTACATGGATAGGTCATGCGATAGGTGATGCCAAATGTGGTGAAGGTGAGTACCAGTCAAGGCAGAATCTCCCAGCTTTGTGAGTTTGCCAGAGACTGGCCCTGCAAAGCGAGTGTCTGGCTGCTCCGGTACAGAAACTGTTAGTCCAGTCAGGTGAGGTGACAATCTGTCTGGATAAACTGGGCCCAAAGCCTGAGAAGCACACATTGATCTTTTCCCCAGCACATGTGGAGTGGCCCACGAGGACTCCCTTTGTGAGTGGGGCTGGTTAGGGAGCCTGGGTTGCCCCGCGTGCTCTGCTGGCCTGATGATGGGCACCCTGGAAGAAGGGAAGCTGGCTTTGCCGCCATTCTCACTATGGCAGAACCTTGCCACAGAGGGAGATGTAAGCCCCAGGATGGCAGCGATGTGCTCTGGTCTTGAGGGTGATCAGCTTGCAAATGTCAGCCATCTCTTTCCTCCTGGGAGCAGGAGATGCTCCATGGGTAGTGGATCTCTACCTCAAAGGCAAGAAGCCTGACATTCAGGGGATTAAATAACATTCCCAAGGTTCTCATCAGCCTCACCCTGGCCCAGAAAGTACAGTCTCGTCCCTACTGCCTCCCTCAGCAGTTCAGCAATGCCTCTGGGGGTGCTTGGATACCAGAGCAACTCAGTGAGCTCCTCTCCTGCATCCGGGACCTGGGAGGCTCTGATGATTTGATAAAGAGGGACCACAGGAGTGGCGACTCAGGAGCAGAAGCCAAAGCAGAGCCCTGGACTCTGACTGGGGCACCAGTGGAGGATACACAGGACAACTATGGGAAAGCTCATAGGGGGTTAGGGCTGGCAAGAGCCAGGGCCAGGCTGAGGAGCAGGAGTGGTGCTGATGGCACATGGGAAATGCCTGCATCCCATACCTGGGAGGAGTTGTGTGCAGAGGGCACCCCAGCCTGAGCTGCCTGCTAATCTTCTCCTGGCTGAATGGCAAAAGCACATCCTTCCCTGGACCCCTGTACTCTGAATAGTCATCTTTCTGCCCACAGGAAGGAAGAAGGCTGCCTGACCTGGACCCTGGGACTTACCTCCTCGACAGACCCATGTGTCACGTCCTATTCCAAGGGCCTCTCATCTGGCACCGCACCACAGGCGGGGGTCATCATGAGGAGACAAAATGGTGGAGAAGCCTTTATTGCCAACCCTCTCAGCACTTATATACAGCCCCACTTCCTTGTTCCCAACCGCCCCAAACCAGTCTTATAGGGGGCAGTCTCTGTCTGTTTTCCCTTAATCACTGTGGCCCGGAGGGGCCCGCTGTGTAGCTGTGTACGTGCCGCCTTGCACTTCATTTATGGAGCCGGCGTTGTTTAGCCTCAGGGGACCCCACATCTCCCCCCTTCTTCTTTAAATGCCAAAAGGGCTCGACCAGTGCCTGTCTTAGGTTGAGAACAATGCACTTCACTGCTTACTCATCATCAGGTGTAACAGCGGCGCCAGCGGATACCCCCTGTCTTAGGTTGCTAGTTTTGCATGTCCTTCTTACCTGTCTTTGACTACCTGGCCATCATACTGAGCCAAATGTAGGAGGAGGGGGTCTCCAGCTTCCATCGCCACGAGGGCCTGACGTACAGCATGTAGCTGTTGGTTGTTGAATTATGAAGAAAGAATAGGCATGAGAGGAATGCAGGGGTTATTTGCTGAGAAATTAAGGCGGGCAATAGCAAAGCAGAGCATGTGGGCCAGTTGGAAGCCCTCTGTGGTTTTGGTCAGCGTGCCATCAAAAGAGATGACAGCCTTGCCCACGTTTGCATTGGTCGTGAAGATGGAGGGGAAGAAGAGGGCATCAATCCCCGCTGGCTGAAGAATCGATGGGTTCTGGAGAAACGCCCATCTTGTCTCGCTCTCTGGGTGTGAGAACGGGATGCACAAGATGAGAAGGAACCCAAACAGGAGCATCAGCATCTGTTGGATAAACACAAACAGAGCCCCTGCTGGCCACCAGCATGAGGTCAGGGCCTTTCCATGTGCCCGTTAAAATATCTTTCCACATGACAACAGGAAGGTTTGAATCTACCCGTGGCTTTACATGTCTATCCACTGCAACATTTCCCGAATTATCTGTTGTCAAATAGTTGAATGTCAAAAGCACTCGGTGGAGTTGATTAGAAGGAGACTGAGGTAAAGACAGAAGCCCCCCTCATTGCTTTTCTAAGTAGTTTTTTAAAGTTTGGTTGGCCCTTTCTACAATTCCCTATCCAGTGGGGTTATAAGGAATACCAAATTTGTGTTTAATGCCCCATTCACGAAAGAAACATTCTAGCTGTTTGGAGCTGTAGGCAAGGGCATTATCAGTCTTAATAACCTTGAGATTGGACACCCGAGGCACCTTCTTGTACACAGGAAGCCAGGCAGGGAGGGGCAGTAGGCTCTGGGCCATTTTAGGCGAGCCTTTCCAAAATGCTGATCACGCATCTTGTCTAGATGCCTCTGTTTAAGATCTTTCAGTTTATTTCTGGTCTCTCTAGCAGCCTCTTCTACACGCGCAACCGGTAGCTGCTCCTCTAGTTTCTCTATCTCTTGCTCTAACCTATTCTCCTCTGCTTCACTATCTAAGTCTTCATCATCAGTGTGAATCTGTAAATCACTCTTCCCCCCTTGTACTGCTGTCCGGGTCCAGACCGTGAACTTCACAGAGGAGACCTCCGCGGCGCCTTCGCGATCTTTACCGGAGCGAACGTCTCCTTCAATCTTTCCCATTTGCACTTCCAAGTTTTTCCCCCTGCTCTAAATCTAAATCCTGAAGTGACTGTTGGGAGACCTCCTTTTGGACATCTTGGAGGGTCCTCTCACTATCCTCGAGGGCCTCTTTCACTTTTGCCTGGTTAGTCAAAAGCACATTGCGCACCAGCCTCCAGAGGGAGAAGGCAGCCACGGGGGAAGAACCTGGGTCATCTCTAAGAGCCTTTTGGAGATCGTTTTCGACATGGTCCCAGTCAGACAACATAAGACTTCCACCATGCGAAACCAAGGACTGAAATGATCGACAGTCTCTACCAGTAGAGAGGCACTGTCTGCCTTAATAGGAGTGCCATTTTGTTGTAGGAGGCAGCGGACCTGCCGCTCCATAACCTGTCTAGAGTGGGAGGACCCCATAGTGAGATGGTCCTAAAATCAATACACCCCTACTTACTGTGCCGGCCAGGGGTGACCCCGTGGCAAGTCCTCACAATGCCAGATCTTGGTTGGGACCTCCAGTTGTCAGGTCCTGTTCCTGAGGGCTTCTCATCTGGCATCGAACCACAGGCGGGGCTCATCACCAGGAGATGAAATGGTGGAGAAGCCTTTATTACCAGCACTTTCAGCACTTATATACAGCCCCACTTTCTTGTTCCCAACTGCTCCAAACTAGTCTTATAGGGGACAGTCTCTGTCTCTGTTTTCCCTTAATCACTGTGTCCCAGAGGGGCCCGCTGTGTACGTGCCACCTTGCACTTCCTTTATGGAGCCCGCATTGTTTAGCCTCAGGGGACCCCATACCCATGACTCCTTGTCAGGGACCGAGGAGGGTGGAAGGGCAGGTGTGGATCCTCAGCAGACTTCCCTGCACCCTTGGGTGGGTAGAGGATGCAGCTGGTCCCAGGCTGGGCCTAGAGCTGCCATCATAGTAAGCAGGAGTCCTCAGGGCAGACAAGGGAAGCCCTGTAGTAAACAAGGGAAGGGAATGTAACTAGAACTTTTGCATTAAGTTCCAATCTCCTGTGAGTTCACAGCACATGGCAAAATAATTAATAATTATGCAGAAATGAGACTTAAAGAAAACTGAGCTTGGGTCTGACCCAGGCTACTCTGGATGGCAAGAACTCCGGACCCCAGCCTACCACATCTTTTATTATCTATTCCAAAATACCCAAAAGGCAGGGCCACACCAACAATAGTCCTAGAGAAGTTATGTAGATGAGGATTCCCCAGGGCAAGGCAGATGTCAGCAATAGTCCTTGAGAAGGGGGCAATCCAATGCAGTTCTGCCTTGAAGCATCACAGCATGTGGGACCATTGAGTCCCTGTTGCTACCAGAGATGAAGACAAGAGTCAAGTCCAAAGTCCGTCTGCAGGCAGGAAGTCCTGGTCAATTTTGACCTTGCAATTCCCAAACAAGGTGGTTCCCAACATATCTCCCTTTCTTTTTATTTTATGTAAATGTGTTTTTAGGGAAAAACAAGCACACACAACAATGGTATGTCTCTGTGAGAGCCCATAATATGCTAAACTGAATTAAATGCCTAGAAAGTTATTATACACAGGCCCATCCCTAACTGCGGCTAGAGAGAAAAGGAGCAGATAAGCAGAGAAGACTGTGGAGAAAGATCCCTTCTAGGGAGCTGATATAATAAGCCTAAAATGAAAACCATATTGTAAATTAGCACTAAAATCTGTTTTATAAAGTATATCTAAAACAAAAAAATGTCTAGTACTTTAGTTGTTGTAAAGTATATGGTCACGGGCCGGGGAGTTAGCTCAGT
>PVIR01031149.1:0-22068 GCA_004026965.1 Petromus typicus | reverse complement strand
AGCTCAGCCTCAAACTCACATCACAGCAATCCTCCTGCCTCTGCCTCCCGAGTGCTGGGATTACAGGCGTGAGCCACCACGCCCGGCACTGTGGTATGTGGTGCTGGTTGCTGCTGGGTGTGGGTCTCCACACCCAGTATTGTTATGTGGTTACTGGGGAATCGAACCCAGGTCCTTGCCCTTGCAAGACAGGCGCCAGAACCACTGAGCTAACTCCCCAGCCCCTGAATATGCATTTTTAAAGAGAGAGGTGTTAAACATCTTCATGTTTTGTTTTGTTTGTTTGTTTGTTTTCTGGTTTGAGACAGGGTCTCACTTTGTGGTTCAGGCTGGCCCTGAGCTCAGCCTCGAACTCCCATCATAGCAATCCTCCTGCCTCTTCTTCCCGAGTGCTGGGATTACAGGTGTGAGCCACCACGCCCAGCACTGTGGTATGTGGCACTGGTTGCTGCTGGGTATGAGTCTCCACACCCAGTATTGTATGTGGTTAACCGGATCGAACCCGGGTCCTTGCGCTTGCTACTGAGCTAACTCCCCGGCCCTGTTTTTTCAGTTTTTTGAGGCAGGGTCTTGCTTTGTAGTTCAGGCTAGCCCTGAGCTTCACTGTCTAGCCTAGCCTGGCCTCAAACTCAGTCTTCCTGCCTCTGCCTGTGGAGTGCTGGGATTACAGGCATGAGACACCATACCCGGCTTGTTTTTTTCTTTTCTTCTTTTTTTAGTCAAAGACATCTAGCTGAAAATACTAACAGGTACTTCTCTGGTTTTGGAGTGGACAGGGACTTTGGAGAGAAAGGTACTGGGGATTGAATGCACTGAGCTATATTCCCAGCCTATTTTATTTTTTATTTGGGACAGGGTCTTCTTGAGTGGCCAGCTTGTCCTGGGTAGACTTAAACTTAGGATCCTCCTGCCTCAGGCTCCTGAGTGCTGAGATCACATGTGTATGATACATACCTGGATCTTGGGTGTTTTTTAGTCAAGTGGTAACAGTGAGCAAGGTTTAACTCCAATTTTTTTCTGTGCTTTGTCAGTACGTTAATTTTCCCAGAAGGAATTGGGAAGCTTTTCCCTTCCCTACTGCCTACTAGGAAGGTTGGGAAATACTGTTTGTGAATTTGCCTGGGCTTGTACCTTTGTAAAACATTTTATCAAGATTTCCAAGTATACATTCATGCTGCTTTTTTTGTAAACTCTTTAAAAAATGCAGTTTCAGGAAAAAAAAAAACCAAAACAAAGCTTATGTATGTGAGGGTGAGGGTTTGAGGGTCAGGGGAACAGGAAAAAATGAGAATTAAGTCTTGTCAGGTACTGGTACAAATTCTCAATGTCTGTTGATCACAATGTATATATAAAATGTACCAATAAAATACATTTTTTTTAAAAAAGCAGTTTCAGTGTAAAAGCAAAGAGTATCTTGTGTTTGTATTCAGTAGATATCCTTTGACTATCAAGGATTTTACTTTGCATTAAATAGGTTTTAATTTTTATTTTTTAAAATTAAAGGTGGCGTTTGGTCAGTCTTTTTGATCTCTACTGAATCTGTACAGTGATGACCCAGGCCAGAGATGCAGAGCTGGTGCTGGCCTTGGTTCCTTTCTGTCTTTGTGTTTTGAACAGTTAATATCCGCAGCTTATGCATTTTAAAATAATTTTGTTTATTAAACAGCTTTCTTGATGTGGAATTTTCCACTTGTAGCATTATGTTCTTGTTCAAAAAGTGTCAGATTTCTATTCACTCCCCTGCCTCCGCCTGTACTGGATGTTGGACTTGGGGCTTTTACACTGAGCTACCTCCCTAGTCCTTTTTTTCATTTTTTATTGTGAGATAAGGTCTCCCTAAGTTACTAAATAGCCCAGGTTGGGGTCAAACTTGAGATCTTACTGCTTCAGCCTCCCAGGTGCTGGGATTACAGGCATCTGTCTCCATGCCTGGCCAGAATTTTGGATTAGAGATGCTCGGTTTTATGATTACTTTTGCAAAACATTCATTAAGAAGCAGCAGGAACCCTGACTGGTTTCCTGTGAATTCAGTGTGGCTTTTCCAGGGTAAAGTCGCTGGCTGACCTCGTGCTCCCAGGGACATGTGGTGGCCTTCCGTCTCCAGGCCTTGGTCTCTGCCAACACTGCCAACAGCCCTGGGCCTTCTGTGTGGAGGACAGTTTTGTTTTTGCTTGATAACGAGGAACCTACCAGGAGAGGGCGCTTTGTGTGTGCACCGGGCTGAGGCAAGTTCAGGGATGGTCACTGATAACCCAGTTTTTGTTTGTGTTTGTAGAGCTTTTCTTCCGGCCTAACTGCTGTCTCAAGTGTGCATTTGCATTTTTCCAGCGTTAGAACTTCTGGCCGGGTTCTGGGTTGGGTGGTGGATATTTCTCTAGTGGAATAGCAAGCCAGCAACTCTTAGCACTCACTGAATGGCATAGGAAAACACTTTCCAAAAATAAATTTTTGAGGACCCACAGAGTTGCTTCACTCAAAGTGAGCGATTCTTGTGAAGTGTTTCTTTTGTTTTTCGCGTTCTTTATTCCTCCTCTTTGTTAATGTTTTTCAATGCATCTCATCTTGGTGCCTCATTTTCTGCCTGTAAATTTTTAGTTAACACTGTTTAAAATGAATTAATGGTTAGGAAGATTTATTTTGGGTGAATATCACTTGCCTGTATTTTCTTTTTCTTTTTTGCCTTGAGTGCCAAATGTGTTTCGAGAGTGAAACATCACTTTCTTCATTCATATTCTGATCATTTAAAATGAATATTTTTGGTTCCAAATAGCGAAGCCCAGTGTTTTGTTTCTGAAACTAAAATTTTAAAAATGCAGCTCCCTGGCTCCTCCTATAGGGCCAGACTGGCATTACTCAGTAGTGCTGCTCCTGGAGGGCCAGACTGGCATTACTCAGTAGTGCTCATGTAGCACTGGGCCTGGGATCTCCTGCCAGCCCAACCAGCAGCAGAGCCGAAGGGCCAGAGGCTCTACAAGAACCTGGCTGAGTCATTGGTGTCCTGTATCGGTCTTCCTTTAGAGGCCAGGCTGTGGCTTGTGGCTGAGACAGAGACGAGTACAACGCTGGCTGGTTTTGTTAGGAAATACAAGTACAGATAAGATAGGCATGGTGATGTGTGTCGGTGCGTGTCTGTGATCCCGGGACTTGGGAAGCTGAGGCAGGAGGATCGTGGTGAGTGAGTTCGAGGCCAGCCTGAACTATATATTGAGTCCCTGTCTCAACCTCCCCCCCCAGAAAAAGTCTTTCTCATTTTCCGCACAGGTATGGTGCCTTCATTTTATTTTGAATGATTGATTGTACTGGGGATCAAACAGACCTGATCCCTTTTTTATTTTGAGATAGGGGCTATGTCTCCAAGTTGCCTAGGCTGGGCTTGAACTCATGATCTTCCTGCCTCTGCCTCCTAGACTGGAGATAAGATGGCATAGGTGAGGCCTAATTAATTGGCCTCCTCGGTGAGCACTGAGAATAAAGAGAACATATAAGCATGCTAATATGCTGCAGGGAGAAGTAAACACCTGAGGTGAAGTTGTTTACTCAGAAGCACAGTGGAAGGGAGGAAACAGGTGAATCCTTGGAACTCTAATTGCCCGTGCCTGTGTCTGCGTGAATACAACCAAGATGTTACAGCCAAGATGTGCCAGTCATGTGGGGCTCTATGTCAAAAGGGGACATGAGCCCGCTGGCCCCCAGATTTTAACTTGTTTCTGTGTCTCTTTACTTTTCATCTTTGCTACCTTTTGTTCTGGTTTGAGCTCAGCTCGTAGGCTGTTCCCTACACTAGCTACTGAGATTAGAGGTGTGTGTCCCATTACCTGGCTGCTTCAGTTTATTTTTTGTGGTATTTAAAGCACTAGTCCTTAGGGCAAGAACTCTGACCCCTTGGTGTCACTGCACATCTCTGTGACCTTGACTAGAAGACCAGGCACCTTTGGGTTGTCTTTTTTTTTTCCTTTCTTTCTTTCTTTTTTTTTTAGTGTTTTGAGACAGGGTCTTGTTTTGTAGTTCAGGCTGGCCCTGAACTCTCGCTATCTAGCCCAGGCTAGTGTCGAACTCACAGTGATCCTCCTGCCTCTGCCTTCTGAGTGCTAGGATTATAGTTGTGAGCCACCACGCCTGGCATTGGGGTATGTGGTTACCAGGGATCAAACTCTGGGCCTTGTGCTTGCCAGGCAGATGCCAGAACCACTGAACTAAATCCCCAGCCTGACCTTCGGGTTTTCTTCCCTCTCAGGTGGGGCATGTGTGGTACACAGCACAGTGCGTGGCACACTTTAAGTCAGAGCCCTGTAGTAGGGAATATGCAGTCAAAAGATTACCCATGCAGAGTGCAAAATAGCATTTTTTAAAAAAAAATTTTTTTTTTAGTTTTTTTAGACAGTGTCTTTCTTTGTAGTTCAGGCTGGACTCAGCCTCAAACTCAGCAATCCTCCTGCCTCTGCCTCCCGAGTGCTGGGATTACAGGTGTGAGCCATGTATGGCTATGCCCGGCCAAAATAGCATTTTTATAGGTGCTGAATATTTGTTGCAAAGATAAGTTGAGTTTAAGGACTTGGGTGCGGTTGTCACCTGGGCATCTTGTGAGCCACTGCCAGCGCGGGACAGGAGCTGCTGACAGCCTTTTATCCACACCACCCTTTTGTGCTTGACCTTCCCTTTGGTGCATGCCCAGATTGGTCTAGACACACAGCCTGGGAATAATGAATTGTTAGATTAGTGCTAATGATAAAGTAATGGGCTTCTTTGGCCAAGTTCCATGTAAGTGGATTAAACTAGAGAATGAACAGGCATGGTCTTGCCACTTACATTACTTATATTAATTAGCAGGTAGGTGGTAATATTTTCCTTTTTCTATGTCTTGTCTTAAAAAAATATCTCCAGCCAACATTTGTGGAGTGCCTATTGTGTTAGGGCCTTTGGTGTCGGGGTCATGCATGAGCACCCTAGGGGCAAGATGATTTCAGAACCAGTCCTCATCCTTTCTGGCACACCGTGCAGGTTAATTGAGGCAGTTGAGCACGTGCGTGTTACCCACGGGCCAAGCAGTCCTCCCCTTGACTTGCCCTCTCCCGCATCCTAGACCATGTGCACAATTTGATCACTCCTCATTTCTGTGCTGTAATAAGCCATGCTACAGTGTCATTGCTTCCCGGAGAGAATAAATTGGTGGTTAGATTTTAAAGCACAATGTGTAAAAGTTGTTTAAATGTTGGAATTTTGATATTGATGAATTGTCATACAGAGAACCCACAGGAAATGACAGTTCTTTTGATACATGTCTTCTCTGATACTTGTCTTCTTAAAACTAATTTATGCAATATGGTATATTCAGCAAAGTGCAATGTCACACTATTTTTATTCGTTTACTTTTATTATACAATGAAATTTACAAATTCAGTGTATAGTTAAAGAGATTTCCTAAGGGTATAAGACTCAGTGAGTCTATACCCTTTTCAGGATTTGCCTCATCAAAGTCACTTTTCATTCTTCCATTCCAGATTTTCTTTTTTCTGGTGCTGGGGATGGAACCCCAGACCCCACACCACAAGCGAAACATGAAACATGATTCACATCCATTGAGTTAGCATTCCCAGGCACTATTTTCTTTTTTGAGACAGGGTCTCACTTTGTAATTCAGGCTGGCCATGAGCTCAGCCTTGAACTCATAACAATCCTCCTGCCTCTGCCTGCCGAGTGCTGGGATTACAGGGGAGCCACCACACCCACCACACCCGTATGTGGTACTGATTGCTGCTGAGCATGAGTTTCCATGCCCAGTATGTATGTGGTTACCTGGGAATCGAACCTGGGGCCCTTGCAAGATAGGCGCCAGAACCACTGAGCTAAACCCCCGGCTCAACACCATTTTCTTAACAGTAGCCTTTTTTTTTCTTGTTTTTTTCATTATTTGGTTTTTTTTGAAGTAAAGTTATGCTGTTTAGGATGACCTTGAAGTTGCTCTGACCCTCCTGCCTCAGCCTTCTGAGTGCTCTGATAACAAGTATGTGTCACCATGCCAGGCTACCTATTTTTTTAGAGGTCTTCTTTAGGCACCAAGTCTTCAGCAATTTTCTTTGAAGTTGTTCCCTTTACTCATCCTCTTTTCTTAGCTCTTTTGATGTCCTAGTCGCCAGCCTGTTGTATAGTTAGTTATTCCTCAGGTCCCATGATTGTTTGTCTGCACACTTACCACCAATGGCTCAGAGTTATTTAGAAGACAAAGCTATCTGTACTGAACATGCACAGACCTTTTCCTTCTTTCAAGGCACTAAGGATTAAAGCCAGAGGCTTTACAATGATCTATATCCCCAGCCTTGTATTTATTTATTTATTTATTTTGAGACAGAATCTTATTAAGTCACTAAGTTTCCCCTGGATTTAAACTTGTTATCTTTGTGCATCATACACCTGGTTTCTCATATTTTCTTTCTTTCTTTCTTTCCTCTCTTTCTCTCTCTTTTCTTTCTTTCTTTCTCTCGCTCTCTTTTCTTTCCCTTTCTTTCTTTTCTTTTCTTTCTTTCTTGCTTTGTAGTTCAGGCTGGCCCTGGGCTCACTGTGTAACCCAGCTGAGCCTGGAATTTAACAGCAGTCCTCCTGCCTCTGCCTCCCACAGTGCTGGGATTAAGGACATGAGCCACACCCAGCATTGTGCTATGTGGGACTGATTGCTGGTGGGTGTGAGTCATCACACCGCATTGTTGTATATGGTTATGGGGGATCGAACTAGGGACCTTGTGCTTGCAAGACAGGTGCTGGAACCACTGAGCTAAATCCCTGGCCCTTGTCTATTATTTCCGAAGCAATACACTATAGTAACTGTTAACATTTAGCATGTATATTGTGTTAGATATGGTAGGTAATCTAGGGATCATTTAAAGTATAGAAGGCAGTATACATAGGTTCTGAAAATACTACACCATTACAGGAACTTAACTACCCCAGATTTTGTTTTGAGGAGTCCTAGAAGCCATCCCCTGCAGACATGAAGAGATGACTGTGCGTGGTTAATGCAGTTGCCTCTTGGGTCTTCCACCTTGACAGGATCTCGCAGTGAACTACCTGCCGTCACTTCTTCCCTGGATTCTCATGTGTCCTAAAGCCGATTCAGGTCTCACTTTGGAGGCTCCTTTGATTCTTTGAGGGGTTTTCCTTCTCCTCTTCTCTGTGTGCTGTGGTAAGGCTGGTGCCATCTACATCCCTGCACCTTCTCACTCAGGGTCCCTCTGAAGACACTCTTTGTCACTTTCCAAAATTATCTGATGAGTTCAAGCCTGGAATTCTGATTCCCAGAGCCTTATACACAGCTTCATAGTTTTATTTCTTCTAGACTCTCTTGTATCCAGCTGTCCAGTTGGATGGCAGGTTGCTCCAGGTATGGCCCTTTCCATCTAGTGCTGGAACATCGTCACAGTCAGGAAGCTGGTGGAATGAGGGGCTTCATTCTATTCACTTCCAGATGTCGGCACAGATCCTAAAATAACCAGCTCTTACTAACTGGGGGAAGAGAAGCTCTTTCTTTGTCAGCAAGCCACCTACCTGTAATCATTGGGTGCCTGACTCCCGACTGAGTGGAGCTGCTCTGCTCCACAGCAGGAACCTGACTCAAGTGCAGTCTAGAAGCTGCTGGAGCTGCCGTGGAAGGACGTGGATGGAAACTCGATGGAAACCTGTGAGCAATGAGGAGAAAGTCTCAGTGTTTTTTATTGGTACCTGATATCCAAGAGGCCTCGTATTTTCTGTAATTTTGGTGATTTTGGTTTACAGGCTCTGTGTGCTATTGACGTCAACATCTTTCTCATATTCAAACATGTTATATAAAATTGTTGTATTGTTTATAGTTTAATTCATAGCAACAAGAGAATTAAATATTTACCCGAGAAATCGAGTAGTTTCGAAAACTCATGTAAACATGGTTGGTGACTACAGAGCTTACACAAGAGGAAAAGAAAGAAGATGAGATGGTTGTGTAATGGTTACTATGAAATGAGATCCCAAGCATATTAGAAGAACTTTTTAATTGGATACTTTTTAAATCAGCAAGTTAGGTTGGATTAAGAACAACTAAATTATTTAACTTGCTTGGTGCCTTTTCTGCAGGGTATGGAAAAATGCCACCAATAAATTTGTCCCATTCTTTCTAATGATAATCCTTTTTTAATACAGTTGTTATTTTGTTTAAGGTTTAGTGTGCGGAATTGGAACCTGTAATCTGTTAGTTACAAAGCCCTCCTGGACTTCAGTGCTTTATGGACACTCTGTGGGTCCTGCTTTTTATTTAGGTTTCTCATGCTTCTAGCAGAAACCCCCTTTCTCCAGGTCTTGCAGCTTTTCAGTTTAAAGCTTGTTGTTAGCACAAGGATTCTTCTGTCTTTGCCTCTCTCTCTACTGGGTTAGGGTATCAGTTGGGAGGTTTGTTTTGAGAGCTGCCTGTGTTAGCACTGAAGCATGGTCTTAACTTGTTAACGGTTACTGTGCTTATAAACTCAGAAACAGCATTTTCCTTTCTTCTTTTATGGTATCTGCTTTGTTGAGACCAGTGCTGTCCAGTACAACTGTGATGGGAGTCACACGTGTAATTTTGTAGTAAGCGACATTAAAGTAGAATCAGGTAAAATTAATTGTAGTAATTGATCTACCATGATAATCTCCCACAGAGTAATGTTTTCCACATCTAAGTTTAGGATTTTAGGTGTTTTATGCCACAGGCCATATCTATTTCAGGAACTGCGTAATCCTTGGTAGTTGTAGTTGTTGTCCTTGCCTCTGCTGCTTCCTCTTCCTCAAGTCTTTCCTGTCGGATTCTTTCCTGTGATCCAGGAAATACAAATCCATTCAACAAGTAGTAACTGATTCATCCCCTTTCCCCCTTTCTTATCTCCTCATGAAGAAAAATTCTTCACATATTGTAAATTAATATATACATGTATTTTGGTATTCTTTTCCAAAGAATCACAAATATATTCTGCAGCTTACAATTTCAGGCACGTTCATGTATAGGGTCCAGTGAACAGATTTCATTTCTTTTCAGATAAAAAGATTGAAGAGCTAGGGACTGTGAAGTACAGTAATATTGAAGGAAAGAGCATTTGGAGGACTTGAGATCTGAGATTAAAAGGATTGGAGGAAGTAGAAGAAAAGTAGAAATCCCTTAATTTTCCGAGCTACTCAAGGTGTTGTCACGAGGCCTGGAAATGAAGGATGTGTGTAGTAGCATTTTGTTCCTGGAGACATGTCATTTCCGCCGGCTGCTGTCAGTGACCTACATGAGCAGGGCGTGTTCTTTTTTTTTTTTTTTAAGGTTTTTTGAGACAGGGTCTTGCTTTGTAGTTCAGGCTGGCCCTGAGCTCAGCCTCGAACTCACATCACAGCAATCCTCCTGCCTCCTGCCTCCCGAGTGCTGGGATTACAGGTGTGAGCCACTATGGCCGGCATTGTGGTATGTGGTACTGGTTGCTGCTGGGCATGAGTCTCCACTCCCAGTGTTGTATGTGATTACCGGGGATTGAACCCGGGTCCTTGCACTTGCAAGACAGGCGCCGGAACCACTGAGCTGTATCCCCGGCCCAAGCGGGGCATGTTCTTCAGCACAGGTTCATGATGCCTTAATCTCTCTTCTATAGTTTGTTTTCCTTGAATATTTTAGTATTGTCCTTAGTGACTTAAGATTCTAAAAACTGAAAAAATGACACAGATACATTGTAAAAAGATAAGAGTGTGTGGGCCGGGGAGTTAGCTCAGTGGTTCCGGCGCCTGTCTCGCAAGCGCAAGGACCCGGGTTCGATTCCCCGGTAACCACATAACAATACGGGGTGTGGAGACCCACACCCAGCAGCAACCAGTACCACATACCACAGTGCCGGGCGTGGTGGCTCACGCCTGTAATCCCAGCACTCGGGAGGCAGGAGGCAGGAGGATTGCTGTGATGTGAGTTTGAGGCTGAGCTCAGGGCCAGCCTGAACCACAAAGCGAGACCCTGTCTCCAAAAACCTAAAAAAAAAAAAAAAAGAAAAAGATAAGAGTGTAAAACACTTCGGTCTGTCATGTGGAGATGATCCCTGGCATTTGGGTGTTCCTTCTGTTTTCTGTGTTCATGTATACAGAGGAGCTTCAGCTCCCGAACTCGGATGAGAATGAATTCAAATTCATTGCTGACCTTGTGGGGAAATTTTGTTTTGTTGTCTGGTACCCGGGATCAAACTCAGGACCTTATGTTTATGAGCCAGGCATGGTGCCACTGAGCTAACGACCCAGGCCCTATGGGGAAATTTGATTTGGTTTTCCTCCATTTCAGTTTGTGACCAGAATTGTGACAATAATAGACTTTCGGTACTGAGACACCACTGTATAGAAACAAGGGGTGATCAAAATATATAGTGAACGCTAAAAATTTATTATAGTACAAGGTATGGGAAAAACACTCTTTGCAGAGTGATTGTGAGCTGCTGAGAGCAGCCGCTGTGAAGTTCATGCCAATGTCTTTGATATTTCACCCTTCTGATGTCAAATCTAGCCTGTCCTATCAAAACCCTGCTTGATTTCCTGCTAGGAGAATAGAAGACAGCACTTCCTGATTGGCCCCACTGCAGGCAGGGATGGCTGGGGGAGTGGTTTTCTGCACGTGCATCCTGGATCTCCATGATCATGCCCACTTGCCCAGATGGCTGACTTGCTTACTCCCTATCTCTGCCTCAAAAGCGTTGAGATTTTCTCCTTCCTGGCCAACGTGATGTGGGTGTCCTCCCTCCAGCTGGCCTGTCCATCGTGCCATTCTTACCTCACAGCCAGCCAACCATGCAAAACCTGAAACTTCTGAATCTCATGGAGCCTTTGCACTTTGCATGAGGGAGTCCATGCTGCCTTGTGGGGAGGACAGTGTGGAAGTGACCCGCTCGCAGCCATCCCGAAGGGCATGCAGACCTCACACTTCACCTGTCTTCCATCCCCAAGTGACCAGGACCGTTAGCATCAGTTATCCCACCATTCTTGCCACTTCAGAAGCAATTCTGGAAGTTCTGTTTTCTGAGTGGCTTTAATTTGTGCTACTGTGGCTGCCTTGATGCCCAGAATTGATTCAAAATGTTTACTTTCTGTAGTTATTTGGGCTTTGAGGAAGAGCCAGAATAGCGTGGTACCAGATCCATAGAATAGGAGGATGAGGGCACACTGTCATGTTTTTTGTTTTTTTTTTTGAGACAGGGTCTTGCTTTGTGGTTCAGGCTGGCCCTCAGCTCAGCCTGAACTCACATCACAGCAATCCTCCTGCCTCTGCCTCCCGAGTGCTGGGATTACAGGCGTGAGCCACTACGCCCTGCACTGTGGTATGTGGTACTGGTTGCTGCTGGGTGTGAGTCTCCACACCCAGTATTATATGTGGTTAACCAGATCGAACCCCGGGTCCTTGCGCTTGCAAGACAGGCACCAGAACCATTGAGCTAAATCCCTGGCCCTGTCATGTTTTTATTTAACAAATAGTGACCTAATCAGGAGCAATCTGTGTCACGAAGGTTTGTCTTGATGGATGGTGGAACTGTCCATTTCTCAGGCCTTTTTCTGCACGAATCGTGTCTTTAACACTCTAGTAAGCTCTTAATATTCAGAATCAACTGTGATGTTCTGGATCCAAACTCAGATCACACACTTCCTTCAGGGTCAAGAAGCTCAGTCAATGTCACCTTGATGTTGGGTTTTGATTGACATCTCTCTCCCCTCGTATGAGGAGAACTGGATAGTTTCCACGGAGGACTCTGAACTTGGTCTCAGGGTCATAACTGTAGACCCAGATTTCATCTCCCATGGTGATATTTCCATTTTCTTTCTTTTTGAGACAAGGTTATCTATAGCCATAATACCCAGAATGCGCCCAATCTTGTCTGATCTCAAGCTAAGCAAGGTCCGGCCTGGTTAGTACTTGGATGGGAGATAAGGTCTCACTTAGAGCTGGCCCTGAGCTCACTATGTAGCCCAGGTGAGCCTCCAACTCTTTGCAATCCTCCTCCCTCTGCCTCCCAAGTACTGGGATTACAGGGTGTGAGTCACCACGCGTGGCATGGTTGTATGTGGTTACTGGGGATTAAACCTGGCCAGAACCACTGAGCTAAATATCTGGCCCCATATATTTTAAGGCATTAATGTTTTCCCATCCAGTTTTGTTGTTTGGTTGTTTTTGCTTCGTTTTGTATTTTTTTTAGGTTTTTTGAGACAGGGTCTCACTTTGTAGTTCAGGCTGGCCCTGAGCTCAGCCTCAAACTCACCTCACAGCAATCCTCCTGCCTCTCCCTCGGAGTGCTTGAGCCACCACGCCCGGCACTGTGGTATGGTATGTGGTACTGGTTGCTGCTGGGCGCCCAGTATTGTATGTGGTTACCGGGGGATTGAACCCGGGTCCTTGCTTGCAGGACAGGCGCCGGAACCACTGAGCTAAATCCCTGGGCCCATGACTTTATTCTTAATTCTCATTTTTTTCCCATTTCCCTACCCACCCTACAACCCCCCACAGCCTATATACATAGGCTTTTCCTTTTTTAAATTACTATCATACTTTTTTTTTTAAAGAAGAAATCATACGTACCAGCATCATATTTCTTCTCACCTCCCCCTGTAATTGTCATGCTCACTCAGTCATTCAGGTCTCTTTTTTTTCTTAATACACATTTTGCTGGTTCAGCTCTGCCATGGAGAAAAACCAGGTAATATGATGATTTTTCCCTATTACACACACACAAGTTCTGGGCTCACCTAAACCTTAATTTTATTTCTTTCCTATCCCTTTACTCCTACACAATGCTTCCATGCAACCCATCCTCAGCCTCTTTACTCTCAACTGTGACCTCTGCTTAACTCATTGAGAAAAGAAGCCATCAGATAAGTGCTCCCCACTTCCTGCCCGCCCACGTGCTGGCAGTGAGGCTGGTGACTACTGTCTGTGCCACTGCCCACTTCTTGTCAGAGCGCGACGTGAGGCAATCACTGCAGAGCTGTTTTAAGGTGCTGGAAGTTGCCTGTCGCTGCCTGTGGCTTAATGAGGGCTTCTGAGCTCTGCCTTGTGGGAATAGATTTGTGTTTTCATTGACGATGGCGCTGAAAGGTGGTGAGGGGAGGTGAAGTCACCCCAAGCAAACTGTTAGGGCTGGAACCCCATCCTGTCCCCACTGACACTTCCCGTCTTAAATGAGAACACTTGGGGGATTGAGGGTGAAGAGGGCATCAGACGTATTGGTAACTAAAACAGAAAAGAATATCCACAGAGCAGAGTTCAGGTGTGTAAGATAGACACAGAGCCGCTTCCCTCTGTGTGACCCCAGCTCCCTCCCCTGCAGTCAACAGTGCAGTTGGGTTTTGTGGATCCTTAGTCGTTGGTTAAACTTTGTTGTTTGTTTGTTTTTTATTGTGAAATTTCAGATATAAACAAAATGAAAGAATGTATGTTCATGCCAGGTACCCAGATGTAGTAAGCCTAAGCATGTTGTCATTTTTGCTTCAGGTTTTATTTTTAAAGAAAATAAAACATTTCAGATATCCTCATTATATAGCTTTTGCTGTGTGTGCGTGTGCATGCGTGCGTGTGTGTGTGTGTGTGTGTGTGTGATTGGATTTTGAACCCGCAGGTGCTGTAACACTTAGCTACATCGTTAGCCCTGTTTATCTTTTATTTTGAGACAGGATGTTGCTAAGTTGTCCGAACTGGACTTGAATTTGGCAGACTTTCTGCCTCAGACTGAGTGCTGGGATCCAGCTGGGGTTGTAGGCAAGGGCCACCGTGCCCAGCTCCCTCTGCTAATCTTATTTCTCTTTATTGACTCAGAGATAACTTCATAGTCCATGTTAGGTTTTTAGTCATAAACCACTGGACAATATTACTGTTGCATTTGTTTATTTTTTGCAGTACTGTGAATTAAACCTAAGGCCTTCACACTAAGCTATATCCTCAGCTCCCCCACTTAAATTTGAGAGACGTTCTCACCACATCACAAAGTTGCCCAGGCTCCCAGAGTGCTGAGGTTGTAGGCAGAGGTGTGTGCTACCCTGCCCAGCTCACACAGTAAAGCTGGAAACAGGAGTTCACACTGTGTGTGTACTGCCGCCTGCTTACTCAGAAACGGAGGTGGGGATGGGGTGGGGGTGGTTCTCAGGACATGCTGACCCGACTGGCTAGAGTTTGTGGACCATAACTGCTTAATTAATGGTGTTCCGCTGTTGAAGCATTTCAGGCCACAGCGCTTCTCCTCTTGCTGTGCTGGCCGTGGACTGTTAAGAGCAGTAGTAATGAATGTAGTGATTGTCCTCACCTGGAGGCGCTGGCCGAGGGCAGAGCGTGCCCAGACCTGGCCTCGCTGGAGCTCAGCACACACCTTGCCACCCTACTGTGTGTTACCACATCGCTTTCCCAGGTATCTGAGCCAATCCATAAGTCTGGCAACCAGCAAGCAGAGCTCCTGTTTAGCCACGGCCTTGCCCAGGCTTGATAGCTTTAACTCTTATTCTGCGCTTATCTCATGCTCATGAAATAGGCCCTTGTTCCACAAGGATGTGCCCTGTGTGTTTGCACATTCACCAGTTGAAGTTGGATGTGTTTCTGGCTTTGGCTATTACAAATAAGGCCGCCTTAAACATTTGTACCGGGTTTTGTTAGCTAAGTAGTTACCAGGTCTCAGGGTAAATGTGTATTTAGATAAGAAATCAATCAGGGAGCTGGCCATGGTGGAGCACACCTATAACTCCAGCACCTATAACACCTAGCACCTGGGAACCGAGGCAGAACTCCTGATGCTATAGCTATAACTCCTAGCACCCAAGGGAACCGAGGCAGGAACTCATGATGAGTCTGAGTGAGTTGAGGGCCAGTCTGAACAACATGGCATCTCCCTGCCTCAAAAAACAAACACCTGAATTAAGGTAAATGCATGTTTGAGGTGAGAAATGACCAGTTTTGCACCATTTTATATTCCTTCAGGAAGTGAATGAGTGTCCTTGTTGGCCCAAGACATTGTGTTAACATTTCTTTTGTTTTATAATTTCTTAAATTCAAAGAATAAAATTTATAAATCAAATTATGTTTTTGAATGATTGGTGAACTTTCTTGCTGAGAGTGTCGTGTCCCTCTTGTCTCGTAAGGAAGAACACAACACACTGTTGGAGGTGTAAGCCTAAAAATTCTCCTTTTATTTCCGCGTTAGCTCCCTTATATACCCTGGTTCGGCACGCCCCCCAACACCGCCTACTCTTCCAAATATGGTCAAGGAAACAGCTTGTTTTTTCTCTGAGGCGGAGACTTACGCCCCTTACGCCATCTATGATTGGCTCGCCTTTCTCGAGGCGGAGACTTACGCCCCTTACGCCATCCTAGATCGGCTCGCCACATCTCCCCCTTTTTGTTTTAGAAGATGTTTTCGGGACCGTGTCTGTCTTAGGTGGTGACTGTCTTTTCTATGTCTTACCCGTCATGGGCTATATGAGAGGCGTGTTCATGTGTCTGTCTTAGGTTGGTCATGGGAAGTAGCCATCTTTACCCGTCTTTGACTATCGGTCTAGTATAGAGAGCCACACCTGAGGAGACTGGCCTGTTTTGATGGCTTGTATGGCAAGCACCAAATTACGGTCGCGTACAATACCAGCGCATGGCGATAGCTGTAATATATATGACCATCAGGAAGATTATAGCTAATGAAGCTGTACCCACCCAGGCTTTAAACATTTTACACAGGAACCGCGGGCGCACGCGTCTTGTTGACGTTATAGATGTATAGTGAGATTTATAAACTGTTTGTCTCATGGCCTGTATATGATGTCGTGTAGCCCACGTGACGCTTGGATATATGTGTGACGAAAGGTGACATCACAGTCTAGATTGTATCGTGTCTATAGAATGTCTATTAATTCTTGAAGGAAGGTGGTTAGTGTAGTCTGTGTGATAGCAAAGTCTGTCGCACTGGCTGTCGTAAGTCTAAAGTCTCTTTTGGTCTCTATATATGGATATATAGTGATGTTAGGCTCTTTTATAGGAACAGGGAGCTGGGCTGGCACACGAACCAGGACCATGGGTTGTCTGAATTATTCTAGTAAGCACTAAGGGAACAATTTTCTATAGAGCAGTTAAGTAATCCCTCTGATGGCACTGAGCCATTTTATAGGACAAGGAAACAATGGGGGTACCATGTAGGGGGATCTATTATTGTTGGTAAAGCTATTTCACCTGACTGTATTGGACCAGTTAGAAGAATTGTCTGTTATATTGGCATGTGGGGCACAAGGAGAAGGCACAGTGTTGGGCTATTATGATCTCTTCTTGTGAAACACAGGGTATTGTTTAGACTTAACACTATCCGAGTCAAAGACTCGGCAGCGTCTACTGGCGCCCCAGGCTTCTCTGTCTGTTGTCTTGAGAAAGGAGAATATAGAGGGGTAAAAAGGTGTCTTAATACCTATTGTTTGTAGAATCGGGGGAATCTCTTGTCCAAGCCCAATGAAGTGTGTCAGTCTATACCAGGCGTGGGAGCAGGACCACTGTGTGTATGAGGTGTATCTACGCATGTGTCTTCATCTTCTCGGTTCTTTTTTCGAGGTCCCACACGAACCAATCGCTCTGGAACCCAAATGGGCGTTTCCTGGTCCTGGGGAAACACACAAACAGCCCCCCTTTTCCACAAGATTATTGGGTCTGGCCCTTTTTATTGTCCTGTGAGTAAATCTTTTCATAGTATAGGGGGCCATGGGGTAGGATGGCCCTCTCCTGTATGGCGCTGTGTTGTTGAGCATCCCTGTGTATCAAGCGAAAGAAAATTTAAAGTAAAAAGGGCAAGATAAAGGTTGTCTCTTTCTGTTCTCCCCAGGGGGCTATCTCCCCCTTTTTGTTTTAGTAGCTGAGATTTTAATGTGTTATGAGTATGTTTAATAATGTCTTGTCCTTGTGGGTTGTATGGAATGTCTGTGTTATGTTGAATTTTTATCTGTGTATAAAATTGTTTGAAAGGTAGGGATGTATAAGCTGGACCATTGTCTGTTTTTAAATATTTAGGCTTTCTCTATGTAGCAAAAGCTTGTAAGCAGTGTTGAATGACATGTTGAGCTGTAGTGGAGCGCTGTGTTATATGACCTATATATTTTATAACTTGACATGTCTGTATTATATAGGAACTATCTGAATATATATTGAGGGGTTGTTTGGAATGTCTTTATAGGGCTTTGGTGACAGTAGTTAACTCAGTCAGTTGAGGAGAAAATTGAGGGTTAAATTGTATTATGTTTTTGGAATCTTCGCTAACTATCGCTCCCTTTTTTTTTTTTGTTGGTGTCAGTGAAAAGCACAAGAGCTCGGGGTATGGGTTGGTGTATAACTACTCGTGGGCTCACGACCGGGTTGTTTTTGACAAAGTTGAGCCATGGGTGTGTGGGGTAATGGGTATCGAACTGTCTTGTTGTAGTTGTCATTATGACTGTCTATTTATCGTTGTAGGCTGTCAGGCACTGTAATTGTTTTATTGAATATAGAGGATAGCCTCTCGGCAGGCCTTACTGGCCTGTTTAAATGTTAACTGTTTAATGAGAAGCATCGCCTGATCAGGGTCCCTAAAGACCCGTGAGGCAGTCTGAATCAGCTGGGTGACAAAGTCTGTATATGGCTCACTCGGCCCCTGGATCACCTTAGATAGCTGACACCCCAGATCTCCAGTCCCGGTGATAGCCCTCTAGGCTCTAGTGGCGTAACGAGCTATCTGTGTATAAACCTCTGGTGGAAACCCTATCTGTTGTTGGCTTCTTGTGAAGCGGCCCTGGCCTGTAAGCATCTCAAAAGTCTAATGGGCACGAGGGGCCCCCTGTGTCACATTTTTTTGTACCTGAGTCTGACTAAACTCATGTCACGCAGCTTTTTATATTAGGTATTGACCTCTGGATAGCGTGGCCTTTATTATATTAGTCTAGTCATCGGGGGCGAGAACGTAATCTTGAGATAAAGTATCTATCATAGAGAGGGTATAAGCCGCCTGGGGGCCATAACCCGACACAGCCTCTTTGAGAAGTTTGATATGTTTAAAATCTATAGGCTGATAAGACCTTTGTTGTTGGGCATCTTCAAACACTGGAAACAACATTTTATATTCTTTTAGGCTGTCTCACCCTCTTTTCCCATTGTCTTTTTGTTTTTCTGTCAAGCACGGATTGTAAGGAGGGGGTGGGGCAGACGCCTCCGCAGGGGTTGGATCTTTCTTATCACGCCGCTGTTCTCTTTTTTTTATATCTTTATACCTTCTTGGTTTCCACCTCCTCTCTATTTTCTTTCGTTTTTTCACCCGTGTATTGTATCTTTTTTGTTTTTCCCTCTTGTTGGCATCTGAGTCATCTGTGTTGGTAGACCAGCCTTTACCCTCTTGTTCACTTCCGCTAGAGCCTGAAGTAACACTCAACTCAGACAGAGTCAGAATGGCCTCTTCTACTTGACTACAATCCTCTAGGACCTGAGCTCCTCTCTGTAGAGGATGTTGGTGACTCGGTAGCTCATTAGAAAAGCAGCTGTGTACCAGTGTCTAAACTGGCAACACACCTCGAGGTAAAGGCTCCTCCTCGTTGGCCCTCTGGAGGTCCTCCCCCAGGTGTTCCCATTGTGGAAGGTTGAGCACACCTTCCCGCACGAACCATGGTGAAACTCTGTGGACTATATCAAGGAAGGCTCTGGCTGTCTTAGACTTTACCAGAGTTCCTCTGGCTTTTAATAATTCTTGTAGGGCCTTTTCTAGTTTTACTTTTGAATTCTCCGACCCCATTTTGTAGCTTGGTGTTATCTCTCAAGCACTCTTCCTCCGAGCTCTCTCCCCGGATTTGTAGATTGGTGTTATCTCTCAAGCACTCCTCCTCCGAGCTCTCTCCCCAGATTTCCTTACTTTGTCGCGCGTCCGCGAACCTTAACTTCTCGTTGTTCTCTCTTAACCCCGTGTGAGGTTCCCGGGTTTCGGCACCAGCTGTCGTGTCCCTCTTGTCTCGTAAGGAAGAACACAACACACTGTTGGAGGTGTAAGCCTAAAAATTCTCCTTTTATTTCCGCGTTAGCTCCCTTATATACCCTGGTTCGACACGCCCCCAACACTGCCTACTCTTCCAAATATGGTCAAAGAAACAGCTTGTTTTTTCTCTGAGGCGGAGACTTACGCCCCTTACGCCATCTATGATTGGCTCGCCTTTCTCGAGACAGAGACTTACGCCCCTTACGCCATCCTAGATCGGCTCGCCACAGAGAGTACCTTAAATCATTGAATGTTAGATTTGCTAGTTGAGCCTTTTGGTTTTAATTCTGGAAAGTGCCTGTATGGATTAACACTTTACAGTAAAGGGTGTAAAGTCCTAGTAATGATATCATCCACTCACCTGTGGTTATCTCTCTCCCCACTCTGAGTAAGATTCAGTTTGGGGTGTTTGGTCTTCTCCTGAAAACAAGTGTGAAACCACCCTCAGAGGGCTCCACGCTTGGAGGGAGAGAAGGAGACTGAGGCGAGTGCTGGGCTTTGCTGCCTCTGTCCTCTGCATGGTGAGTCCCCGTGAGAGGCCCTGCGCCACTGCAGCGGGCTCACAGAGACCCAGTGAACCTGGTCGGCGGCCACAGGCTGGGGGCGCTGTTGTGCTCACTGCCACCCGGGCCCAGGGCCTGCGGTGTGTGGCCAGCCTTGAAAGTATATGCTAAGAACCCTCTGCGTGAGTCTGACAGCAGGGTCTTGCCCTCTCACTTGCCCAGCAGTGTGAGCCTTCATGTGGGTCCCTGTGCGGGGAAACCCTCCAGTCCATCCCCGTGGGCCTGAATTGCCATCTTCAGGGTCTGCCCACTGTGCTCCCGTCACTTCTGAAAGGCCTCATTTAATTTTGAAATGAGCATATTATAATTAATATAAAATGTTTTAGCTTCTCTTTAAATATCAGATTTCTTTGTTTCCTTCCCCTCCTTCCCCCTCCCACCTTTCTTGTTTCTCTTTTCTGTGTCCTCTTGCCTGTCCCTGTCTGCTACTCCCTTCTTGTCCTACGGTGCTGGGGCTCACAGCCAGGGCCTCATAGATACCAGACAAGCTTTGCACCGCCTGCCTGATTTTCTTCATTCTCGGTACTTGTTAACATTGAGTGTGGCTGTGGCTGCTCCAACAACCAAAAGAGTGAAACAGAATCTGCTTTCTCACGTGATCCAGCCTTTTCATAAGCTCTACTGTATTTATGATTCTTTATACAGGTCCAGCCTGCTGGGGGGATGAGGGATAGATGGATGGACAGACAGAGGGAGGGACACTCACTGTTTCCCCCTGAGTCCTCTGTCCCAAACTGGCCATCCAGCTTGTTGGGCTGTGAAATGTCACTGTGTTTAGTTGTGTGCTCCCCTGAAAAAGCAAGGGTTTTATTAGCAGAGTGATTAAAATGAGAGGAGGGGCCACCTGTGTTAATGACATATGGGCTGGGCCTGGTGGTACTTACCTATAATTCCAACACTTGGGGAACTGAGGCAGGAGGATCTTGAGTTCAAGGACAGGTTGGGTTACATAGCAAGGTCAAAGTCAGGCTGGACCAAATATAGAGACCCTGTTTCAAAAGAGAAGGAAGTTACCATATGCGCACTGTGTATTATCACAAATAAATTGGATATAAAATAACAATGTGGTTCAATCCTATCCCCTTTTCTGTATGTTTGAAATTTTCTAAAATAGGTTTTAAGTTTTTTGTTTTGATTTACCAACTGCTGATTAAATATTGTAACACTAGAGGGCACTGCTAATATAGGCCATCCCCTTGTTTCATTGCAGAGTCACGTTTTTGTCTAACTCATTATCCTGAATTGTATGCTTTACTCAGTTTTAACGACAGCAGGAGCACCAAAATATGAGTGTATAACATGTGTTTGGAAAGGTAATTGCCAAATCCGGGAGGAATTTTTTTTTAAATCTTTGTTTTTTTGAGACAAAATCTTGGTATATTCAGGCTGG
This sequence comes from Petromus typicus, assembly GCA_004026965.1. Taxonomy (NCBI): domain Eukaryota; kingdom Metazoa; phylum Chordata; class Mammalia; order Rodentia; family Petromuridae; genus Petromus; species Petromus typicus. The sequence continues at coordinate 1,123 of PVIR01031149.1, read as the reverse complement.
TCTCAAATTTGCTGTGTGATTCAATCTGGCCTTGAACTTGTGACTGTTCTGCCTCAGTCTCCCGAGTGCTGGGACTGCAAGCATGCACTGCCATACCTGGTTTAAAGTTTACCCTTAAAAAGAGAATGTGAATCAGACATTACATTAATAAAATTAGATATTTTCAAATACAGTTATTTCTGAAGAATTGAAGTATTTTTCCTATCTGTACAAATTTAGGGTTTTTTTTTTTTTTTTTTTTTAATTTTAGGTTTTTTGGGACAGGGTCTCGCTTTGTGGTTCAGGCTGGCCCTGAGCTCAGCCTCAACTCACATCACAGCAATCCTCCTGCCTCTGCCTCCCAAGTGCTGGGATTACAGGCGTGAGCCACCATGCCCGGCACTGTGGTATGTGGTACTGGTTGCTGCTGGGCGTGAGTCTCCACGCCCAGTATTGTTATGTGGTTACTGGGGATCGAACCGGGTCCTTGCGGTTGCAAGACAGGCGCTGGAACCACTGAGCTAACTCCCTGGCCCAAATTTAGGTTTTTTTGTTGTACCTTATCTTATGTCCTGATCTATTAACTCTGCTTGGGTGCTACCCCTTGAGCTGTTCACCCTGCCTCCTGGCACAGCAGTGGGGGTGTGACTAGAAGTCAGAGAAGCTCAGGCAGCACTGCCCACCACAGGGATTGCTGCCTCCCTTAGCTGTGCTGCGCTTGGTCTGGACAGCCTTCTGCAGGGGCCTGCAGTTCACACCGACTACTGATGCAATACTTAATATGTTTTTGTTCACTTTGTAGTGTCTTGCAGCTTTTTCAGCTGTCTTACTCTAACATTGCTCTCTTTTTTTTTTTTTTTTAGGTTTTTTGAGACAGGGTCTCGCTTTGTGGTTCAGGCTGGCCCTGAGCTCAGCCTCCAACTCACATCACAATCCTCCTGCCTCTGCCTCCCGAGTGCTGGGATTACAGGCGTGAGCCACCACGCCCAGCACTGTGGTATGTGGTACTGGTTGCTGCTGGGTGTGGATCTCCACACCCAGTATTATGTGGTTACCGGGGAATCGAACCCGGGTCCTTGCGCTTGTGAGACAGGCGCCGGAACCACTGAGCTAACTCCCCAGCCCCTTTTTTTTTTTTTTTTTT
>PVIR01031148.1:0-19677 GCA_004026965.1 Petromus typicus | reverse complement strand
ATGTAAGCTAGTATTTTAGAAGAGCCTGGATAGTCTTAGATATTCATTGGAAGCGAGCATAAGGCAGAAGTCAAGAGGGAGGGAGGACAAATTTGAAAACGTTAAGTAGGAAGTGAGGAAAGTACCATTGAAAGACGAAAACAGATTTGTGTCCTTGGAATATTCTTGGTTTTTTTAAGCCACTTGTACTATAATTGTACTATAAATATAATGAAGACTTTTTGGAAAATTATGAGACTTTTCAAAATGATTATGCAACTTCACTGTAACAGATGAGACAATTTCAAGAAACTTGATTCAATTCTATACCTTATACATAAATCGTTCAAAGTTCAATGCCTCACATATGGTTCTGCAGCAAACAGAAATGTTCCAAAGTGTTTTCCATTTTTAAATATCACTTCCTATTCCTTTCTTCTTCCTAGCAGCTTTCATTGTATAATGTCATTCTTGCTTTTTCCTTTAATGTTGATTTTTTTTTCTCATTTGTGTGGGAGTTATTTTTTTTTCTAATACTAGATTTTCATGGAATTAAAGAGTGCTAACATAAATTAACTATTTACACAACAATATGTAATTCTATATTACCTAAAAACTGATTAATCACCCTGTAAAGGAGTTAGGATATTAAACTTTTTTAGTGCTCTGAAATGAAATGGCTTAGGGTGTAGGTTTTGTATTGTCATGGTTTATATCTGAAATGCTCTCCACAAGTCTCATGTTCCCAGGTGAAGTTTGTGGCAGAACAGTTGGCACACGAAGGTGACTTACCCTCCAAAGGATTAATCCGAGACTGTGCTCTTAGGAGGTGGGGCCTGCGTGGAGGTGGCAGGTAACTGGAGCTGTGACCTGGATGGTGACTTCTTGTGTCTGGTTTCTTGCTTCTTTGGCTGCTTCCTGGCTTCCAGGATGCAATTCCTTTCCTCTATCCCTTGTCTATCTTGGAGTCAGCTCATGCTGAGCCCACTGGAAACAGAGTCAAATGATCCTGTGTCCATTTGAGGAGTGGGCATTGGCTATTGTGCCCAGTGACAGAAAAGTGACTAAGACGTTTACATACATATTCACTTTGACAAATCATTATGCTTAAGCAGTTCCCATTCACTTTGAAATAATGATACTATCAGCATCGGAAGAATATTTTACTTGCTTTTTTACCATTTGTAAGCAATTAACTTTATCTGTGTTTTTGTTCCTGCCAACATCCTCATAACACTTTATAAACACATGTGCTCTACCTGCAGCTTTTAATGAGGAATGACTGTATTCACAGCAGTCATCTCAGAACATCAGTCCAAGGGATGTGTGTTGGCACACCACGCTGTTAGATTTTCCAATCGTGTGTGTGTGTGTGTGTGTGTGTGTGTGTGTGTGTGTGTGTGTGTGTGTGTTTTGAAAGCACTGCCTGTGGCTTTACTGATCATTATTAAAAGGAAAGTACTCTCTGAATTTCAATAGGCTTATCCTGCCTGAATACCAATTGAAACCTCTTTTACATAACACTTGAAATACACTCTGACTCATCTCTTTCTGTAACAGAGAGATTTGATTGTAGTAAGATACTGTTTTTACAAACTAAAATAATTTTTAAAGCAGTAATCAATTCCAGACATTTATGTCGGTTAGGAAAAAAAATAGGCAAGCTATAGAAATCAGCTTTCTAACCACACAAGAAACCATGATCAAATCTATGCTTTGTCTTAATTAGTGTGTAAAGTAACATGAGTCATGGAATTCACTGTGCAGACACTGGAAAAATACAAGAGCTCACAATTCTGAGTTTAAAGAGAGAAACAGAAAAACTTTAGTAAGGAATTTCATGAAAATTTATTTTAAAATGTAGAAACCAAAAGAAAAATAATATAAAAATCACAAAATAATATTTGCTTGTAAAAACTAGATCAAGTTCAGTGTATCACAAATTAAAAAATGAATACTTATCTTGAAAAAAATGCAACAATGAAAATGCTGAAAACCCCATATACTTAATACAATAAGCAGAGATAGTTTTAGTCAGAGACTATAATTTTGTATTTTTGCCAAAATATGAACATTGTAGATATTTTTGAAAAATATAAAAATCTGAGATTTACTGGGAAAATCTTTTAAGCCTGCTATATCTAGGTTTTGCATTCAGGAAATTAACAACTCTGTTTGCTGATATCAGAAAAGTTTGAGAGAAAAAAGTTTAGAAGCAGTTTTGTGACATATGCATAGTTTGTCTTAGCTATATTAGATTTGATCATCTCTTTAAAATGAATTAGAAGATGTCCAAGTCTGACGGATGTAAAATGCTGAGCACTGGGAATGTCAGCGTTGAGGATACCCATGTGAGTATCTTCCCTAAGCCAGTAGTTAGCACAGGATGAGGGTTAGGGAACTCGACAGATGTCCAGCTGTCTTCATATACTGTAAAAGGGTGTAGAGACTGAAAAAGTTGGCAGCTAAACAATGAGTTCAGAGCTATTCTAACATTTATTAAGAAATACAGATTTAAGGGGCTGGGGATTTGGCTCAGTGGTTCCAGCACCTGTCTTGTAAGCTCAAGGACCCAGGTTCGATACCCAGTTAACCACATACAATACTGGGTGTGGAGACTCATGCCCAGCAGCAATCAGCACCACATACCACAGTGCTGGGAGTGGTGGCTCACGCCTGTAATGCCAGCCCTCGGGAGGCAGAGGCAGGAGGATTGCTGTGAGTTCAAGGCTTGCTTGGGCTACATAGTAAGCTCAGGGGCAGTCTTAACTACAAAGTGATGAAACTCTGTCTAAGAAAAAAAAAAAAAGAAATAGAGATTTTCTAGAATAGATAATGACACAAACAAAAGAAGATGTACAAAGTTTTAAAGAAAGAAGACTGGGTGAAATGTGTTAGAGGATGTTGCATCTTTATATAGTAAGAGCAAAAGGAAAACACTTGATTTGGAACATGAAGTCACGATGGATTGAAAAAGAGATTCTACAGAGTTATAAGTACTGAAAATAAACTGAGACTATGTAAGGTGAAAATGGAAAAAATGAGTACACAAAACTCATTTGAGTCATTTACTTTGAAGATTGTGAGATAAAAAGGATCCTGGCTGGAGAAAAATTCAAGAGTTGAAGATAACTGAAGATATGAGATTCCAGAGTACTTTTCTGAACTAGTGAGGATGATTTAAGACCATAATAGACAAATTAATGTCCAAGTTAATGAAGAACATTGTGAAGTTGTTAATAAACACAAATGCAAAGTTTTGATATTAGAAAATATTTGTAGGCAGAGGAAGGTAAAGGATATTCGGGGAAAGTAATTTTAATAGTGAGCTGATCCATTAATAACTATAATGTTCATAACTATCTTTGATATAAAAATAAATAACTTCAATTGGAATAACATGGACCTAGACTACTACATTCCAGAAAAAAATCTGGAAAATTCAAAGCCAGTGTACTGGTGTGCAACTAGCATGTGGATGAGCTACATCTAGCATATGGAAAGACAATGGTTATCTGAACAAAATCATGACAGGTGGGCATTTTCTGGCTACTGGCTAAAAGTTTCATCAAAGCTTTATGGAGACTTTGAAGCAAACTGCACTCTTTTTGCTGTAGCTTGCTTTCTTTATATGCTATTTAATAAAGTATATGCCTTTAATCCCAGAGTATATGCTTGAGCAAAGCATGATTCTTTTGGTGCCTTTCTAAACAAATCAAAAAACAATCTCCTCTAGAGTTTTTAAGGATACATAAATTTACAGTCATATTCCTTCTCATGATAAGCCATTTGTTGATATTTTTCCTAGTTTCTGCAGTACAAAATGAAAATTTGTTTCTTCATTAACTATTTATTTTTGAAGGTATAGATTTTTTTAAAATTAAAATATGACTGAAATGGTTACTACTTAGCCCAATATTTCCTTTCAAAAGCACCTGCAATCTACAAATATACAAAGTAGGCTTGGGTGCCTGAACTTTGACACAGAAATCACTTCAGGCTTGTGTCTCATTTTTTCACTTGTTTTGTGCTCTACGACTTACTTTATACAACTAACAATCTTTTTGCTTCATCCTTTTACACAATCTAAATCCAGAAATTTCTCTGATGCATAAATGTACTTATTAAAACATTTCAAGGAGTTAACTTTAATATGATTAAGCAAGAGGAGGAAGACGAAGAAGGCAAATGTTTTTTGCTGTTCAATGGCTATTGCTTTTCTATCTTTGAAATTTGGGACATGCCCTGAGTTTTCCAGTTAGTTCCAAGAAATTAAAAAATCCTTATTATTCGAATGCTAAATATTTAAATGTAGCATAATAAAAATTCAAGCCTTAACAAACAGCAGCAAGTGTTGACAAGGATAAGGAGTAACAGGAACTCTCCCCCATTCCCAGTGGAAATGTAAAGTGAGACAGTCACTTTTGAAGGTATTTTGTCAGTTTGTTATAAACCTAAACCTACTTTAAAAATATCCTATAATAATTATGCTCCATTATATTTATAGAAGTTATAGAAGAAATTGAAAATTTATGTCCACATAAAATTTGCATATAAGTGCTCTGCTATCTTTATTCATAGTCGCCAAAACACAGTGGAAGTCAGAATATCCTTCATTGACTAAGTAGAAAAATTAATATCCTCAGGTACATTCAGAGAAGATATGTTATTCAATGCTAGGAATGAGTGAGCTGTTTGGACATAAGAATATTGAAAAACTTAAATGCATATTGTTCAGTGAAAGAAGTCACCCTAAAAGAGCTGCACAACATACTGTATACTTCTAAAAATATGACATCCAGGAAAAGAAAGATTATGGAGCAAGTTAAAAAGACAGTGCTCATCAAGGGTCTTGGGGTAGGTTGATGCATTGGGCAGAGTACAAATTATCACTAGTATAATTATGTCACTTTATTTGATAGTTTAATAGTGAATATATATTATCGTGTATCAAAACCTGTAGAATATACAAGAAGAGTTAACCCTAACATGAAGTATGGCTGTGGGTGACAAGCATGTGGCAGCATACGTCCATTGGGTCTAGAACATCAGAGTGCACCATCACTACTGTGATTTGCTGGCTGATAGCCGTGAGGCTGAAAGAGTACTAGGGGAAGGAGGTATAAGGACACTCTGAGTACTTTGTGTTATAGCATAAATCCTGCTGACAAAGAAGACATTTAAATATGTGCAATAATTATAAATTCACAAGCAGTTTTTAAAAAACTGTACAGAGAGATTCTGCATATTGTCACTCATTCCCTTGATGGTGATATTTTAAAACTAGTTCCTATCACCACCAGAAGGTTGACCTTGGTAAAGCCAAGATACACAACATTGCCACCATAAAGATCATGCACCCCTGTAAAGTTAAGAACAGTGTCCTAAAAGTATTTCAATACTACTTTTTAAGGATAACATTTGTCCTTTCAGAACTTAAACCTCCTTCTTCCAAGACTCTCCATCTCCTTAACTCCTGCAGCTACCGATCTGCTTTTAGTCCTATAATTTCAACCTGATTTTGTTAGTGCTCAGTAGCACATGAAATTAATTTCCAATGTCATGTGCTAAACCTCTGTTTTCCCTTTTGCTACAAAAAGCAGTGGGTTCTGCTGCTTTTTCTCCTTTCTGTTAAAGAAGGTGAGTGAGAGATGACACAAAACACTGGACATCTCCTCTAGAAGGACACTTGCCAAATTCTCTACTGGTCTCTTGGAAGTCTTCTGATCTTTACAGCCTGATTTATGTAGAAATGTTACTCCAGGGGAACAGAATTCTAACTTGCTTCAAAGGAATCCTCATTTAAAGATTTATTATTTTGGTCCCTTGCTTATCTTGCATACAGAACGGTTTGACAGATGGGCTGGTGTTAGCAGAAATAGATTTGGGAAACCCAATTTACAAGTCCTGAGCAGATTGTCTGAAATACAGGATGCAGAGGTTTCCAACTATTGTCCTCAGCTTGGAGCCTCAGCTCAGAAGAGTTTAGAGCAAATGCTTTCACTGAACAATCTATTACATGACCATGCTTTTTCATCATACAAACTAAAAGTTACAGACAACTGTAACTTTTCTAGAATACAGCATATTTTATAAGTTTAGACATTGTTATCTTAGACACTGCAGTATACACACTCCATGTAAGGCTTTAAAAAGTCATTTTTCCCTCGCTGATATCTATTTCATATAATTAATTAGTAAATTATTTTTAAAAATATTTTCTTTGTTTAACTGACTACTGATAATGTTAAATTATATATTTTTAGTAATGTTAAAATTGCAATTAAAAAATTTTGAAGGGACATTTTTTGAAATGGATTCAATTTTCACATACAAAAGACAGAACGTATACAAGTGATATTTTAATATGTTTACATTCTTGGCCACATTTCAACAAAAATATGTTACATATGCAAAAAATACTTTATTGTTTTTGAACATTCATTTTCTGATGATTGAGAATTGATTTAAAAACACAAAAATGTGAATAACAGCTTGACTGCTGTCTTAAAATTTTATAAATTCCAATAAAACCACAGGAATTCACAACTGACAACAAACTAGAGATATTCTTTCTAAGGGGTTACTGGATATTGAGTCAGGATTTTAATCCAGAACTATATCTCAAATCCTTATATTTTGTGATATTGTGGGTATCATAAAAGGATACTAAGGATATTGTGAATTTTTCCCACCTGATCTTAAACATAAAATCATCCGGACTCAGCTTCCAAAACTGCTTGGATTATAGGAATGCATCACTGCGCTTTTAACTCTAAAGGTATTCTTTATGAAATGCAAAATTTAGAAAAATATGTTAAATTAACCATATATATTGTCAGTTTTTTAATCTAATAATATAGATTTTCTGACTCTAATGTAATAATAGTAAAAAGAGTTCAATTTCCTTATTATTTAGGTTATGGTTTTATGATAAATAATTTTGTATGTGAAAAAGCAAGTAGAAATTAATCACTGCCCCAATTATATACACTAACACTAAGCTATATTACAATAGCAACACAGGAATTTTTGCCTTATTATGTATTACTTTAGTGAAAAGTAGTCTGCATTCTTTTAAATAACTGCCAAGTAGAAGACAAAGTGAGAGTCACCGTCAGTGTCATGCTGTATGTTACACTCGTTGATAGTGAGGGTGAAGTTTCACAGGTCAAGGGGATGTGATTTTATTGTTACGTTTACCAGCCTTGTGCATCCGTTGAACTTCACTCAGCAGCAGTTTCTGTGTACTGTTTATAGTATTTGTTCTATTCTTGTAAAATCTTATCTTATACTGACAGACATGCTCCCTACATTTTTCACTTGATTTAAAAACCTCTTCATCCTGTCTCTTTTATTTAAAGGCTCTTTGCTCTAAAGCAGTCTGGATGCTGAAAACATTGCACAAAGTGTGGATGGAGTATGGATATTATGCAATGTTTTTATTACAATAGGTAAAAATTCTGATTGAATATATAATAAAAAATTGTAGCCCCAAGAAAATATGCTTTTCCTACTTAGCAGTTCATTCAACTAATTAAGCATTTTAATTGTTAAACAAATGTTATAGTTCCAGAAATATTTCAGGAAAATATAGTAGAAAGTGTTTCTGAAACTATAAAATTTTCTTAGAAGATTTTTACAAATTTTTGCAAATAAATGCCATAAGGAAGAATACACATGTATATGTGTATTCAAAACTATCAGTGTAGAGATTTTGTACCATTATTACTGTACATTACTACATTTTAAGAAATTTGCTCCTTTAATGTAGGAATTTCTGTGCCAGTTTGAATAATGAATTCACTATGGATGAATTCTTTAGGGTCTACAGAAGTTTTCATAGGTATTACACAGTAATTACACATAACCTGAATATATGCCAAAGTAATTATGGAAGTAAAATGAATTTAGATATATAAAAGTATTTCCTAGCAAAGGATAGAGGTTATCAACATTAAGGCAATGGTATAGCACAAACCAAAAACAGTATTACATACTAATAAAAAGTCAAATCACAATCAAGACAGAATAATTAAAAATTATGCACACTTAACATTTCAGATATGTACATTACACAACTTTGATAGGTATATCACAAAAACTGATAGAAAATACATTTAAGACACAAAGCTACCATAATGGTGAGAAATTATGTCACATTTTCCTCAGTAAATCATAGATTAAAGAGCTCAATCTAAGTAAATATACAGATTTTTTAAAAATAAGCATTTTTATCATTATATTTAGAAGACTGCATGAAAAGCTTAAGCATGAAAACACTTTTTAAGCTCATATAGGAAATATGAGATACACACACGTTACCTAATAAATTAAATTTATCACCTCATAAAATACCACAAACAGGACCACTACTGGTGAACTATATTACCCATTATATATAAGAACAGTAACTGTATATAAGGACTTGCTTCTCCTGAAGAGTTTACTGGGGTCCTTATCTAACATACTGAGACAAAACTGATTAATCAAACATAACCTACATGGTATTGAGAACAAAAACAGGTAGTACTTTACAGATGGTAATTTTCTAGAGTGTGTATAACATCAGAAAACTATGTGAGCTCAACAAAGCTGTCAATAGTGAATTCAATATATAGAATTCAATTGTAATTCTACACCGGAACCACAAAGATTCCAAAACAAAAATGTAGCAAAATAACTTTCATAGCACATCAAACTAGATAAACCACCTGGGATTTATTTTTAAAGACACTACCAAAGGCACATGTAAAGGAAGAGATATGTCATATTCATAGTTTGGCAAATTAAATTACAAATATGCAAGTTTTCCCTAAAGTCATCAAATATCCAATGTGATCTCATTTAAATTTCCACCATATATTTATTCTCCTTTTTTATTTGATTCTTTCTGTGCCTACAAACTTGACATGCTTCACAAAAACTATATACAGAAGTACAAGTGTTGAGAATGGGCTAAATTTAAAGAACCACAAGAAAGAAAATGTGTTATCTTGTACAAAGATGTCATAACTAAATTATGCAATCAAAAATATTTTAATATTACCACAAGACAAATAGAACAAGAACAACAAAAGTGGAATGGACAGTTATAAAATTACTATGCATATATCATATGCATATTAGATGAATGAGAAACACTACAGGTTGCTAAGAAGTGTTAAGGAACTGTGATAACTGGTTTTCATCTTCAAGTAAACTTGGCTCCAGGAAGAATTTTACATTTATATCTAAGAGAAGTACTCTGATCTCGTCTACCTCCTCCGTTTCCTAGGGATGCTGACTTGTATGCACGACCTCATATGGCTGTCCCATCCCTGGCTTCTGGTAAGTTTCAGCTAATGGTACGTGCCAGCCAGCAGACCCAAAGGGGGCAGGTGGGAAGATCTGAGTGTTCACACCTCAGCAGCCTCATTTCACCAGTGACATGAGTCTTGCTGACACCACAGTATGCGTTGGGCACCCATCTCTCTCTGTCATGTGAATGTTCAAACGATCAAATTGGAGGTGTCAGGGACGGCTCTGACTACTAACATCTCTGAGTTTAGTTAGAATCGATTTATACCATGTACAGATACAAATTCTCAGTGTTGAGTGTGACTGTGATGTGTATCTACAATGTGAAGAGAAAAAAGAAATTTTTTCTCTCGGAGGAAGTGGGGAAGTAGGTCTCTGGGGATATGGCTTTGAAGAGAATGTCCTGAAGCCAGGTTCTACCTCTTTCTCTCTCCATGTCTGTGTGTGTCTCTCTGTCTGTCTGTCTGTCTCTCTCTCTCTCTGTCTCTCTGTCTCTCTGTCTCTCTGTCTCTGTCTCTCTCTCTCTGTCTCTCTGTCTCTCTCTTTCTCTTGCTTTCCTGCTGCATGAATGGAGCTGCTTTTCCCCACCAAAACCTTGCCATGACGTTGCTGCCTTAGAATGATTACACTATGGAGTGAAATCTCTGAAACTAGGAGCAAATGAAATCTTTTGTCCTGTAAGTTTTAAATGCCTGACACATTGCCTCAGGAACAGCAGTCTGACAAGTCATCTCCGAACTGTTTGGGGGCCTCCCTTAGTCTCTCCACAGCCTCGTTATGTAAACGTATTTTCACTCCCATCTGGAATCCACCCTCAGTTCTAGTTTCTAAATCAGTTTTGGGGCAGGCATTCTTCCTAATTCCCAAAGTTACTGGCAGCCCCCATCGTACGCCCAGGGATTTCCTTTCCTCTCTCTGGCTCATTAACTGACTCTGCAGCTGGATGCTGAGCTTCACATGGATCATCCTCCTGCTGGTCTTCACCCTTTGATCTGTGCAGCTTTGTGTTGCATTGCTGAGTCCCACTGAGCCTCTGTTACAGATTTAACTACCCAGGTCAGAAATGTCTATATTTGGCATTTAGGGACAGGAATAGGGGATTACAGCCCTCCTAGTACTGGCCATGAGTCATGTGTTTCAGATGAGATCTACTTATATGTCTTAAAATGAAATTAAGGAAAGACTTTGATCAAACTATTGTAGGCATCACCAAGACATGATACCAGATCTGAATAGCATGGAGGAGAAAGACCTGCCCCATAAGAGATATGAAACAAAAAAGTGGTTGTTTATTATGGAAACAAATAGCCATGAGAGAGATATGAAAGGAGAAATGAAATGGGATAAATAAAACAGCCTTATGTGGTTTGCGCATGTCTACTCTTCTAAAAGCAGAGAGCTCATCAGAACACTTAGAAGTGACCGCTGCTTCCATTCCCACATCTGACTTGATTCTCTCAGTCACAGAGGTACCCATCCATGGCTTTGCCATTGAGCTGCACAGGAGTGGCCATTACACTTGATGATGTAATAATCACTGCCATGGGGATATTTTCGACCTTGTTCATACTGTTTTGGTGATTTCCAAAAGAAAAAAAATATATATATATAGTATATATATATATATATATATATATGAACATGAGTATGGTAAATTGTCCAGCCACTCTTAAATATATCCAGTGAATGAAAATTAGTAACTATATTTAAAAGAATGCCAAGAAAGAAAGTAAATATGAAGGATAGATAGGTCAATGGACACAGGGTACAGGACAAAAAAACAAAAATAATGTTAGCTCTTTTACTGTGACAAAATAGTATGCAAGGATAATTCTCCTGAATCAAAAGAGTTACTATGCCCAGTGTAAATTAAAATGAGATGTTCAAGGATTAAATGTCATCATACAAGGTCTAGATACAGAGGCAATCATCCTACAGCATGTGCCTGTGTGTGTGCATGCACACAAACACACATACACACACACATACACACACACATACACACACACACACACACACTCACACACACACAGTGTCTCTAATAATCCAATTTAAAATGTTCTTACACTTAGACATAATCAGTGATGCTTCATGTTGGGTTACTGCATCAGCAGCACTTTGTCCCTATTTATCTAAGTTTTGGAAATTGCTCATGTCATACCGTCAGTGCTTGAAATCTGTTTCGTTGTTGGAATGCTGGCTAATATCTGAGGAACGTCTTTTCTCGGTGCCTATCATTTCACCTCAGGAGCAATGCAACACACTATTCTGTGGGGGCCATCTCACTAGCCAACCCTCTGCACAGAGCTTCTGCAGGCAAGACTGTAATTGTATCTGGTTTTCTCCCAGACACAAATATGACATTTTATTGCTGCTGTCCTCTTCATAGGCTATTCAATGGCCATACTCACTTCGAACAGGCATATACTCCCAAAGAAGCTCATAAAAAGGGGATGACCTATCTCCCTCTAGATATTGCAAGTCTCAATATCTACACTAAATTTCTGAGAATCAGTTGGTTAAGTAAAATTTCTCTTTTTTGAAAGTGTGAAGAAACAGGGATTCTCCTGATCAGAAGCCATACTGTTAAGATAAGTTTTGAAAATGTGAAGCATTTGGGGGGCTCTGGAGTTCATATGCTTCTCATTTACACTGTTCTGTACAACCCGTCCACTTCAAATGTAGCTCCCTGCATCAAAGGGCTCTGGAATCTATTCAAATAGCACCTTAATAGAACACCCCACTAGTAATCTCAGGGACTCTTTAACTTAGGGCCTGTAGAAATCCTTTCACAGGAAGGTCGTCCTATGTCTGGGAGACTTTGAGTACCACATTTATGGCCATAAATTATAAATAAATTTATTAGATAAAAAGTAATCTTATTGATCCTATGTAATTCATTACTGTGCCAACTGCTGGCCGCTTCAGGCCAAATGCTTAGCTCTCCTGGTTTAAGGAGATATTGCAGGTCTTGAAATTATTTCCCTCCACATCTAGTTCACTACATGTGTTTTAGTACGGGAAAAACATGTGAAAAGGTCCGCTTAGCTTCTGAGGTTTTTTGCAACAGGAGGAAGCCAATCAAAGGCATTTTAGCATATTTCATCTGTGGAGAGGGCACTTTCCTCCAGCCCTTGGCCCTTGGCAGATGCCATCTCTCCAGGAGGTGAGCCCTCTCCCATAGCACTTGGATTCCGGTGGAACTGCTTTGGGTCAACTGCTGCACAACAGCAGGAGTTTGCACACCAAGGAGGTAGCTTCTTCTATACACCCAGGGTAGCCTGCTAGACAGATGCTCCCTTTTGATAGTTACAATGAATTCTCTCATAGGAAACAGCACAAAAGACTCAGTAATACTTCCCAGATTACAAAAGCCCCAACTCATAGCATGTAACACTTTTACTAGATATTTCAGATCAAAATTATAGTAAGATCATCATTTGTGTAGGGTACTCTGTGCTATTGTTTCCAAATTAAAATCAATCATCCAACAATATCAGACCTTCCTTAAACCTTAACTTTTGTTCAATTTTATTATTTTAAAGAAAAAACATCCTATCTATTTTTTGTAACAGCTTTATTAGTCTAGAAATGTGCACTCAGGGTCGACCTCCAAGAAAAATTCCATAGAACAGTGTACGCACATATATTCTAGAAGAAATAACATTCTGTTACAAAAAAAAAAAAACTGAGGTTAAAAAAATTGAAATTTGAATCAGTACCCTGCAATCCAATAGCTCAAATAAATAACCTAAAGATTTATCTGACTTCCACACATTCATGCAAGAGAATGCCAGGGAAAATCAGATTCAAAGAAGGCATATTTCTCACTATTGATAGAAGACGATGAGTTTACCTTCAAGACTTTAATACTTTTCTGTGAATCTATACGGATATGCCCAACCCAATTTTTAGTTCAATACACACACTGTTCAATTATCTTTTAGTTCCAAATTCCAAATAACTTTTGAATTTCAAACCTGTCAGCACCTTTACACAATACTTTATAAGAAATATTAGGATTTTAGATCTGAAAAACAATTCTCATAAGGCAATTTTTAAGATGCTCACTTTATTAAGGAAAAAACTTTCCTGCTTAGAACTTTTTAATGAGGAATTATTGATAGGATATGCCAACTAATGTTTATGTGCCACTTAAAATTATTTTCCCAATTAACTTTACCTTCTATGATTCAACAATGACATAAGCAACGGAACCTAAATTGGCATTATATGTTTATACACATGAATTAAAGATAATGTGAATGAGTATTCCAACATGAATTTCTACATGAAGTGAAACCCAGGACAGTAATACATTGGCCCACAAATGCTTTTGTTTGCAAACAATTCATTTCAGAAACACAAATTTTTGGCAAAACTCACTTGTTTGCGAATTCCACATAGCATCACAAACACAACCACAGCCTTCTTCCCACACAAACACAAATCCAGTCGTCTTCCCCCAAATCAAAACACAAATGAAGTTTGCCACCCACTGTACCCTTTTCCATGTTACATAACTAATCTCAGTAAGATTTCTTTGAAAGAAACCACGGGAGGAGAAAGTGAAGCTCTCTATAGTATGTGAACTTCAAGAGAAAAATCTCTTTTCCTTCTCCAGCCCTCTCTTCAGAATCTCCAGGACTTTCCTGATGGTTTTTGCTAATGGATAACTGCAGAAGAGTGAATGTGTCACAGATGAACTCAGAACCTCAACTACTAAAACTTCCAACAGAAACCAGCAGGATTTTCATGAACAAGGAAAGATGAGGACTTGATCTTTCTTCCTAGGAAGAAGCCAGCATTTGGTTACAGTTTGGAAGTATTTAGTTTAGAAACTATATCTGAAGAGATATTTGTGGAAGTGAAGGTGAATTCGAGTAAGAGTGAAAATTATTGTAGCAAGCAGTTAAGAATAGTAGACTTTATTTGTCAGTGAAGCCACCCAGTATGAAAAATCAAGGAATCTAAACTGGTGATAGGAGTGAGGTGCAGGGCCTCAAGTGCATAGTGCAGCTTATGCATAAGTTTTAGTGTTAATTGTTTGTCTTCTAACTTATGATTACAAAAGATTTTGGGTATTGTCAAAGGTTTTGACTTTGTACCAGAGCGATGAGAAAGTTCTAAAGATAAAAATTGTGTCATAGTCACTGATTTAGTAATCTAGTTTAAAACATAAAATATGTGCATAAACAGTTAAAAGGCATATAAAAGTTCTCATTGCCAAAACAATGTTCAAAATAATTACGCATCTCTTTTTAAGTAATATTCATGCCACAAAATTCACATCATATAAAATATTTGTATTAAGGACCTTTATATTCATTGTCATAGTTTTCAAATCTTTAATTGGATTTCATATTTTTATAAAAAATGGTTTCCTTTAAAATTATCCTGTTAATTATATAAAATTTCTTTAAGTAAATTATGAGTTAAACATTTTCAGTTGTAATGGTGCAACTAGAAAGAAGTGTTTTAGTACTATTTGAATAAATAAGCAGAAGCATGATAATTGTAGTCATTATGAACACTACATTTTAAGCTATGAAAGTATTTTCAAATATTAGCTATGTATGTATCTAAAATTAATCAAATAAATAATAATAGTGTTATAAATTTCTTTGTTGTTTTCTAAGGTAAACTGATCATTTTATAGAATCTGCCATCATTTGACCTTTAATGTCAGGTGTTAATTCTTTCCCAACAACCATGATGTAACAAAAATATCATTAATGGAGATCAACTGTTACCAATATGCCACTTGTATCCACTTATTTACCTTTTTCTAGTATTGTATTTCCCATCATTAAACTGCTCTGCTTCATTAGTCAGCTTCCTCTGCTTGCGGAGACACACTAACCAATACTCACTAGTTAAAGGAAGAGAAGGTGAATTTGGCTCACAGCCTCTGAGGACTCAGTCCATTGTTAGCTCTATGAGGCAGAGATCATGTCCAGAAAGTACAGCAGAGCCAAATGTTTAGAGGATGGCATTTGGGAAACAGAGGAAAGGAACAGTGTCAGAAAGGAAAGACCGAGGCTTGATATGCAGAACTCAAAGTCACGCCTCTGTGACACACTCAGACATACTACGAAGTGTGCTGCATAAGTCCCTGAGCAGTTGTTAAGTCAGTTAAGCTACACAAATGATCACACCTGCCTGTCATCTTCAGAACTTCTAAAACCTTAACCTTTACAAAGCCTGTGCTCATATCACAGTTTCAAACTTTTATTAAAGAATTCTTCACCTTTTCTTCTCCTTTCATTATTTTTTTTTTTTCAGTACTGAGGATCAAAGGCAGGGCTTCATCCAGGTAAAGAGACACTCTACTCCCTTTACCACTGATGGAAGCTAAGAGAAATCTCCAGTTTTAATATTATTTATTCATAGTTTTGAGTAGATCTCAGTTAACCAGACTGTCCTCTGATTTGCACTCCTCCTGCCTTGGTCTCATGAGCAGTTGGCATTACACAAATGAACTGCAATGCCCGTTTTTTTCTATTTTCCACTGTGATCTGTGTTCTTCCATATCTGCCTACCTAGACCTATGCTTGGTACTTCACTACATTTCTTAAGAACACTGACAGATTCGTACACACATTATTTTCCTACATTCTTATATTGAGATTGATATATAATTTATTTTAGTGAATTTATATCATATACACTTCCAAAATATAGCCATTTTCCTTACTTCTTGGCACAACAGTGTGCCAAGAGCTGAGCTGGAACTGTGGAGAGCTGCTGTGTCAGGGTTAGAGGTAGCTGATGAAAACAAGCCAAAGATGCAAGCCCTGATTACTAAGTGTTGTGATATAAACAAGTGTAATGCAGAAAAAGTGTCAAATTCCTTGAGCCCATCTTTCCTCACTGCAGAAGCAGGAGGATGAGAACACAATTGTGGGCTGACTCTCTAGGAGCCGGGCCCAGAGCCAAGTCTCTGAGGGTTGTAGAGAACATGAGAGAAGGAGATGATGAGTCATACAATGTGTGTAGTAGAGTGCAGGGTACAGAGTCACTCAGAAATGTCACCAAGATTTCTTGAACACCTCAGATAAAGAAAGCAGGGGGAAAAGATGCTGGAATTTGGAACTTAAATATCCAAAGAGCATGACCTGCCAGATAGCCTGCATCCCATACTACAATGCCTTGACTGTTCATCAAGGCTGATAAAGAAAGGGTGATTAGCCCTACAATATCACATGCATATTTTTAAAAAGGCGCTAGACTTTGATTGTCATTAACATTCTGTTAGTATTATCTATGTTGACATGGAGGAGGGTGCAGTTTTTCTAATGTTTTATATACTCCCATAAAAATGAAAGCAAAATTTTAAGAGTTATAAAACTTAATAAAGACTAGTATGGATTAGTGGGAATCTACAATAAGAACTCATACAAATGTTTGAAATGGAAAAACTGTTTGACAGCAACTATCAAGATAAATGCAGAAAACTATCACTTTCTTCCTAGGTAGAAAAATTGAGGAGCAAAAATTGGAGTAAATCAGAGTTAGGAGTTAGAGATAACCGTTTTCTTTTTGTGAATAGGGGCATTTATATTGAAAGTAGGGAGAAAGGGAAAAGCAATCATATAACTTATTTGTTAAACATACAAAATAATAACATTTTAGTACTTTCAAAATCATCTTCTTTTGGAAAATTGTTTAGCAGACAGAAAAATATTCCAAAGAAATTACTTTATAGCTACATATAGAAAGGAAAAAATAAATTTGTACGGTATAGTCTTATTATTTTGTTTTGAGAGGAATGAAAAAGCTTTAAATAATCCTCATAAATAGTAGATAAAGAATATTTTAAAAATAAGACTTGTTCCTGATGAAAAAATGCAGTTTAACCTATTATTGGTCAAGCTTATAAAAGTAAAAGAGTATAGAAAACAAAATATGAAATATTGACATTTATGTATTTTTGCAGTGATTTCTTACAGATATTCTCACAATTCTAGCAATTGAAGAACAATTTTCCAAGAGAAAACTTAAAAGCACATTTTACCTTTTACTAGAGTACAAGGAACTGGACTATGGAACTAGAGTGATGGTAAAACTGAAAAAGTAAGTAACAGGAAATTGTTCGATGTAAAAGTAATCTAATGAAAAGCTAACATGTGAGAAGAGACTTCTGCAGATAAAGATGTATTGATTTGAAATGTCCTATTTTGCTCCTGACTTTGGCCAAGTTTCCATTGACAGTGTGCAAACTGTCATCTCTTGAACAAATATTACACATTTCCATAGCAGGAATAACCTCACACCACATTCAAGTACAAGATCATAAATTGGCAGTGAAAGGATCAGAAATCTTCACTGTTTTCTAGAATGTTACGTCCCACAGCCCCTCATTAACAATAAGGCCAATAAAGAAAGGCCATTAAATGGTGCAATCTGGCTCTTTATTCTCCCATGGATAAACTAGTAGAGAAATCAAGCTGAAGTCTGTAGGTTGATAATATGCTGAGGAAGAGGTATGGGAATAGTTATTTGTCACACATTTGTCATGGAAGAGTTATTCCTTTAAGAACCGTTTAGTCCATAATTGCAACCACATTCAGCTGAATTCCTTCGGATCGCTCAGTGATCACCAGAAATAAGTCAGCACTTCTGGGAAGGCTTTAGCTCTTCGACCATCGTGGCTATTTAATGTGCAGGGTTAAATCCCTAAACAGGACCTAGTGCTCCTGAAGAGCAACAGGGAACACACTGGAAGGAAACGGCTAATTGCAAATAACTTCCTTCATTTAAAAAATGTATAGTTTTCAACATGTAATAAAAAATATCGTGGAAAGAAATTTAACTCAAGGTAGAACATTCATCGCTCTACTTTATACAAAAGCTTTTTCATGGTGCTTTTACACTGAATCTTTTTCAAATTTAATAGTGTGTCTTCTATATTTTCATAAAAATACACTATATCTGAGCACACTTGAAAATCTAGAACATATATATTTGATGGTGATTCATGAATAAATTTTCCAGAAAATGTAAGAATCAACATCATATTTACTTGGTTGACACTATACTTTCCTCAGAGGTCTAGAGTCTGCACATATTTTCCTTACTCAGCTACAGGAAGGTTTCTAGCAGAAGTTCTCTTCGTCTTTTTTTTTTTTTTTTTATCAACTGATGAATTCAGTCCTGAGTACCTCACTGTAATGAATTCCAACTCTGAGGTCAAGCACGAAGGCCTCTGGGTGCTAAGTCCCTCTGTTTAGTCTCTGTCTCTATTTAATTACATTCAGATCTTGAACACCTAACTGTGATTAAGATCTATACCTAACACATGAGGATCAAATATGATCAATCTACTATTCTACCTTTACTTTTTCAGGATAAACATTTCAATCATATGAATGTAATTATTCTACAATATTTTAAAGTACACATTTTAACTAGAGTTATTTCTAAGAAGTATTGTTATTATTTTTTTTTCTTTTCACCTTATTGTTATGAGAACACCAAGGGGTTGTCTCAAGGTGACAAAGAGTGAAACCATAGATGAAAGAGGTAGGGTGCAAGTAAATTTATTTAAAAGGTATAAAGGCAAGCAAGTAAAAACATGAAGTTAAGGAAGTAAAACTCCCACTAGCCAAGAGGAGATCCTCAGCAGATACCCAAGAAGGCTCTTTTTCTAAAATGTGTGAAGAGACTTAGAATGGAACTCTGGCTACTGTGAAATGAATATAGTCTCTGTCCCCTAAGTGACTACTGCTCTGAGGGTCCAAAGTATGCAATATTTGCTGGACTCAGCCCTGGGAACCATGGTAGGTCTGATCATGATCCCCCTCAAAAAATTGTACAGGTGTTTTTGAAAGATGCCTAAAATGTTGGTGATTCAGACTCCATTCTGGGGCTGCTGTGCATACAGCCTAAAAGAATCCTGACTCCTGCCTCACTAATCCCTATTACCTAATCATTGGACCTTTAAATTTTTTTATTTTTTACTATAATTTTATCTCTAGTTATATATTTATTCACTGTCCTAGATGAGATTAGATAGGGATAAAACATCACGTGCCTTAATCATCTATTTTTCTATCTTTCATAGATACTATCAAACCTCTTTGGGTAATATTCTAAAATTTAGAAGTTTCCCATTACATAAATATATTGAGAAATAAGTAACAAAATTTGATTTCTTGTTTGTACTTGTAGGCATAAGAGCAGAAACATTAAAGATCATGTAGACTCTGTAAAAACTCCTGCAGACTAATAGAATATAAAGAAACAGGCAAGTAACAACTTCATATTATGGTGATGATCATTTTGACATAATCCAAATAACTTGAGAATTTCTACAGAAGTTTGAATAACACTCATAAAAAGCTGACTGAAAATTGTATCAGATAAATATTGACACTAAAATAATTATTGAAAAAA
>PVIR01031147.1:0-19650 GCA_004026965.1 Petromus typicus | reverse complement strand
TGTGAAATAATCTATGTTTCTTAATCTTTTGTTTATATTTAAAGAATTTTTGATTGTGTACTTCTGCTTTTTGACATGTCCAGTAATATTTAGTTCTGTGATGGTGATTGTTACATGGGCACAAGGATACCCGCAGACCATGGATCCCACTGGGAAAAATTTTCTAAATTTTACTCATCAAGTAAAGTGAGCTTTTTTTTTTTATTAATATTGTGGTAGCATTGCTGAAATCATTGCTTCACTTCAGCCTTCTTCAATCTCAAATGGTCCTGATCAGTCCTTGTTCCTTGTCTTTCTAATCCTTTTTAAAATGCTTGATAATCTCTTGCCCTCTTCTGTACTTGCCATCCCCTTCTTTCTTGTTATGCCTGAGCTAAAATTTAGTCTTGTCCCCCACAAAACTGAAGATCTTTCAAAAGTCTTAGGTGAAAACAACCTGTTTGAAATGGACTTTCTTTTTTTAATTAGAAATTAGTATTTTAAATTTCAAAGAATTATTACTATTTTGATTTTATTTTTTATTTTATTTTATTTTGATTGATTATGCATTATTAAACCATGTGATAAGAAAATAATTTACTACTCTCTCATCTTCAATGACACTAATCAGCAAACATACGCAGCATG
Organism: Petromus typicus; assembly: GCA_004026965.1. NCBI lineage: Eukaryota > Metazoa > Chordata > Mammalia > Rodentia > Petromuridae > Petromus > Petromus typicus. Next base: position 19,023 of record PVIR01031147.1, on the reverse strand, counting down.
TAATCACAGTTAGATAGTGAATTCAGCTGTCAGAGGTTCTCTTCTCAGGAAGCTCCGACTATTTCCTCACCTGTACTCACCATGTACTTCACTAACATATGCTGAAGAGGATCCTAAGGCCATATCTTCACTCAGTTAAACAGCAGCACTGCTCACTTGACAAAATAGCAGCTTGAAATTGCAGAATATGGCTTCATGGATTACCGTGGTTATTTTTATTTACCATTAAAATTATTTGATTGTTTTATTTTAATGAATGCTAATGTATCATATCATATCAGTCTTTGAACAATTTTAAACCTCTCAGAACATACATAAAATTGATCCTAGAAAGAGTGAAGCAATTAATGCTTTTATTAGTATTTTGTTAGTATTCCCATTGTTATGATAGTGAAGCTATCATTAAAAAATAATCTCCCTTGAAAAGTAGAAAAAATTAGGGGCTGGGGAGTTAGCTCAGTGGTTCCAGCACCTGTCTTGCAAGTGCAAGGACCAGGGTTTGATCCCCGGTAACCACATACAGTACTTGGTGTGGAGACTCACGCCCAGCAGCAACCAGTACCACATACCCCAATGCCGGGCGTGCTGGCTCACGCCTGTAATCCCAGAACTCGGGAGGCAGAGGCAGGTGGATTTCTGTGATGTGAGTTTGAGGCTGAGCTCAGGGACAGTCTGAACTGCAAAGCAAGAACCTATCTCAAAAAACCTAAAAAAAAAAAAAAAAAAAGAAAGAAAAGTAGAAAGAATTATTATACTTTAATATCAATTTTCTTGATTACTTTTGATTATACATTTTTCTTATGCATATTTAGGTAATGATTTCCTTGTATGATTTAAATTTTTCCAATGGAGTATATATGCTTTCCTATACATAGGTAAGTGAAAATTATATAATTTTTAGCTGAAAACCTTAATTTTTAAGAAAATCATACTATTTTTGTTCTTATGAATTACTTCAATATTTGTCAAATGCTTTACTTTATATAAATATAATTTCATTTCTCCATATCTGTCATACAATAACACCAATATTTAACCAGAAATTATTAAAAATTGGGTGGGCACTGACTCCTTTGCTTTCCACTTTTGTGCCTTTGGTTGGCAGGCTCATTGAACACCTTGGAGAATGTGACTCTATTTGACTTTGACATTCAGTAATAATTAAGACTTTCCTCTCTGTAAAGATACATATTAAATTATAGATTTCTGTGCAGTTAAATAACTAGTCCCAAAGGTCACAGTTTATTGCCCTGTAAAGTATTAATGAATGTAGTTTGTACCTCAGCGGACTTATTTCGAAATGCCTTTCCTAGAACACTACTAACAACCTCTGTTACAAAATGCTCTCGGAACCATCGTTGACATTAAAGTGATTATAGTTCTGATCAGATAACAAACCTTTGACATGTTCATTTTATGTTTGCATGAAAGTCAAGATTTTAGTTTTTATTTTAAGAAATATATTTTGGAGAGTTTTTCAGGTTTCATCAGTATCCTCATTTGCACTCAGCCGCCAGAGCCTGATAAGCTGCACCAACAGAGGGGCTGGCTCATTCCACGCTCTCTACAAACAAGGATCAGATTTTTGAGGTCGTTCACGAGGATCATGAGAAATGAAATCTTTCCGAGTTCTTATTTGTAGTGGCTGAGAACCTAGTTAATTATCTTCGTCTAATTGGGGCCATTAAGGGGAAGAGAGGATTTATTTTATTTCTGTGTGTGGTGATATAACATCTGACTTGTGAATTTTTCTTTATTTTTTCTGCTACTTGCATGAAGAAATGTTTATGTCCTTAGAAATGGAGAATGCAAGATAATTTCATGAGTTTCTCTGAGTCTCTGTACTTCGGGTGGATGAATGAGTTTGTAGAACTGAAGGTGCTCAATTCCTTTTGTTAGTTGTATGAAAAGTCCTTTATCTCTCCCTATGTGGGTTTTAAATATTATTGGAGTTTTTTATTTAAAGAAGATATTACTGAAAATGATTACAAAGCACTGAAAATAGCTGTACTAGTTTTATTTTATGGTAAAATACATATAATTCACCATTTTATATTTTAAATGTATTTTAAAATCACCATTTTGTATTTTTAAATTCACCATTTCATATTTTTAAATACTTATACATTAAATATAACTTCAATTAAACATGTACATTCTGATTTTAATGTATGTTTCTGATTTGGGAGTTTTCATTAGAAGTGGGATTGCTAAGTCATTTGCTACTTCCGTTCATCTTGCCAAGCACAGCCCACATATATATCTCAGAGGCTTTTAATTTTACATTCCCACTACCAGTATATTATGAATGATCTGATTCATCTGCATTTTCACCTGTAACTGTCATTTTGTATTTTCTTATCATAGACATTCTAGGGAGAAAGATTCTGTCCTGTTGTAAGTTTATTTATATTTACCTGATGGATAATAATGTCCAACACTTTTTATGTGCTCAATGTCTGTTTGTCTTTTATGGAATGACACTTCCCCAATTTCTCTACGAAATATTTAAAGTGTTTTTTATGGTTGTTAATTATAGGTTTTAAATATATATTCTGGGCATTTGAGCCTTATCAAATACATGATTTGTAAATATTTTGTCTGATTGTGTGAAGATTTTAATCATTTTTCATTTTTGATTTCTTCATACTGTCCTTTTGCATATAGCTTTACATTTCTGAATTTTGAGGAAATCTAATTGACCTGCAGCAACCTTTTGCTGCTTGTGATATGGATGTACTATCTAAGAAAATTTTGCCAAATCATATCTGATATGTTGTTATAGTTTTGGTTAATTTTAAACCTGGAAAGTTTAAAACTGCATTTACAGTATATAAAACAATTATTTAAAACATTATATGTCATTATTAAGGTATTACTATTTCTATTTTCTCACCAATAATTCATGACACACATAATTAATGGCATGTATTCATACATAAAAGTTAAACAGTTTAAGTAGAAATAAAATGTGCATATATATATATCCATCCCCGGGAAAATATAAGCATATTAGTCTACCAAAGATCTACTGACCCTTTTGATTTTTCAGAAATGATCCAAAAATAAAACCAAAAATATACTCAGGTTTAAGTGGTTTAAAGAAAAATATTTTTTAAAATGTAAATCAGAAAAATATGTAATAAAACGTGACTTTACTCTGTGTGTCTATGGAAAAATGTAAAAAAATTTTGAAAAGAGTGATACGGATATAGATGTAGAAGAATACATAAAGTATACTCAGACTAAGTGCCATCAGAAGTGACTGCACACCCCTTTTGTCTTTTCATCTGTGTACTCAAGAAAAATAAAGTTCCAGAACAAAAATACCTTAGCTCTCATAATGACAAATCTTTAAAAATAATGACATTCTTATAATCAAAAACAAATTCTCATAACTATCTGTGTAACCATGAATTGACATTTCACAGTGAATAAAATTGTCTCCTATGACTTGGACTTTTAACTCCAATTAAACATGTACATTCTGATTTTAAAATGCTAATAGTCTAAAACAGATAAAGAATAGTTCAAATTATAAATATGTAGAATTACTTAATCCTTATGTTTTTCAGCTCATATGAAAATTTTAAACTATAAAACAAGATGAAGTCAATTAACTGATAAAATTTATGGAACTATGAAAATAAATTGACATGTTGGATTATTTATTGAACTGAGATGTAAAAAGCATTCTAACAAACAATAATTAAGCATTTTCTAACTTTCTCCATAACTTTGAGCCCCTCTGAGGGGCTTCAAGTAGATATTGATTAGCTAATTAAGGCAGATCCTGAAACTACTACTCTGTTTTATTATTGGCCCACTTTGGTCCAAAACACCAAACAAACACTAATAAAAATAAAGTCTTATAATGAATTTTATACTCTCTATTATATTTCCTTCATTTCATCCATGCCACTCTCCACGGACTACATAATAGTATAAAAGTTGATGGTGTAACGTGAGATATTTTTTTTTCAAATTTAAGAACAACAAACAATATATTTCATAGCATGGTATCTTTGAACTGCTTATAATTCTATAATACCTTATTTCTACTTTATTATTGAAGTTTGGAACATCAAAACTTTTCAATTTATCTTACTAAAATTTGAGAACTAGTTTGCTCAGAATAGTGTTTAGTAACGAGACATTTTCCTAGGTGACTTTAAGTATATTTGGGAAGATTTAATGACATCTTCTGTCACTGAAAGTTGTATCCAAAACCATAATATCACTTATGATATTTTAATGTGGAAGGAAGGGCTATGATGTTTAGAAAATGACACATTTACCAACAACACAGTCCATAGAACATGCCCCCAAGTGGCTAAGTGGGTATGACCGTATTATAAAATAGAAGAATAAAGAGCTCTTATTCACTGTAATCAGTGATGGGAAATATCTGCATTCAATTCAGTGAACCTGCTGAGGCCTCTTCCTTGAAAGCCAACGTTGTTCAGTAATTATTGTTTTGTACTTTTTACTGAGACAGTCCTCTGTGGCCACAAGGGGGGACTCAAAGAGTCTCAAGAAAACCAAGATTACTGTACTCACAGTCCCTCAGATTGTAGCAGTGTGCTTGCAGGGACATATGGGAAAGACATCAGGTTGGTCAAGAGGAACAGATAGGAGCAAGGGAGAGAAGTATTACACTTCTGATTTATTAGGGTTTCAGTGAAGAGGAAAGGCAGCGAAGTCTGGACCCTTTAGCACACACTAGTTTGAATGATTTTGTGAGCTTGGGGCTCCACACCAATCTCTAGTTATACATATAGCTTACATGAATAATAAATAAAATTTAGATAAAAGTTATTACAAAGTCTGAGACATTATATGTACTGAGACAACAATTTTGATAAGAACAATTTACATTTACATCCATCTGATCTCTAACCTTGAGCATCAATACCACGTTTAAGGTTGTGCTATGATACTTCTCAGAAAAATCTCGATAATGGAACAGAATCTTGTGCATGTCTTTGCCTCTCTGTTCCAGAGAAATTTCTACAAAGTTATCTTAAATTTTTTTTTTTAAATACCATCAATCTCATGAACCATAATATAAAACCAGAAAAAATCCTCAAATTGAACTTAAAGAATTTTAGGGACTGCTCTTTGAAGGATAGTGACACAAAAAGTACAAAGTTAACTGTTACCTGAAAGAAAATTCTATAAACAAAGATGGTAAGGGATTTGAATGTGGAACTAATAAAAGAAATATTTCTATGCAAAAGGCTACAATATATATGTTAATATAAATACACATATTGAACTTATACATACAATCCTAATTAGGTAGCATTGTCATAAGTATTCTGATGCATCTTTTATCTTGAAATTTATATTTAGACCTAAAAATGGCTCATAGTAATATTTTTCTCTCTGTTATTTACACATCAAAGTTATTTCAGTTGTGTGAGATGATCATTGATGGTATTCAACAAAATTAAAATATAATACATCTAATTCACATTGATTATAAATAATTTCAATTATGTCATAGCAATTAGATAGTTCCTGAAATAAAGATAGAAGAAAGGATTATGTTTCAAAGTTGTGTTGACATATGTGAAATAATGAGTGGGGTGGCAGAGTATAATAGTCATGACATCACTGTTGTCTCCGTCGGAGGAATCGGCCTCTATTTCCTCTGTAGGAAACTCTCCTAACACACTCCACCCTTCTCAGTAAGGATGTGCAGGTTGGCAGTGTCCTTCCTGATATCTGATTCTTTGACCAATGTACTTCTCCAACACCTGACTCCATCACTAATCAGTATTACTTGCTAGAACACTCTCTTACCCTGTCTAGGTTCAAGGGGTCCCTCTTTAAATCAATGTGAGGGTAAATCTGAATCTTGTCGGATGCTTCTTATTAGAGAACTAACAATGGGATAGAGGCATTTTTCTCTATGCACATATTCTGTGATAAAATGTTTCATTTTTTCATGCTACTTAATACCTATAATGTACAGCTACAGGCAGTAATGTACATCAGATGGCTGTCCTGTAAAATTTCACTGAAGGATCTCTTCTGTCTATGACATATAAAAGGGAATATCTGACCAAAAAGATATTGAATACATTAGTTTAATGTCTATTAGGCAAGGTAATGTTTGTTTGTTTGTTTGTTTGTTTATTTATTTATTTTTGGGACAGAGTCTCAAAAAAGCTCATTAGGTAGACCAGGCCAGTCTGGCACTCATGGCAGTCCTCTTGCCTCTGACTCCCAAGTGCTGGGATTACAAGTGTGAGCCACTATGCCCAGCCACAGGGTAATGAGTTTTAAACCAGTGACCCAACATATTATTAGATCTTGTAATGAATTTTGGGGATTGGAACAATTATTTATAAATACATGTATGTTTACATGTGAATTAGTTATATACATATATAAATGGCTTAGAAGACAAGCATAATAGGATAGCCTTGGTTGAAATATAGTAAACACATTTTAGACTGAATTGTATTCTACAGTCTAAAATTTGTTTCTTACTGTAGTCTATACTCAAAAGTTTGAAGACATCTGAGTCAATGTATGTACACTAATACATTATCTCAAAACTTTGTACAGTTTTAGTAAATACTTCTCTCTTCTTCCAGCAACAGAGCAATCACTGGTCCACCTCCATGTGGCCATGTGAAGGGTAGAGAAGAAATTCATTAATTATAGAGAAGTGTCTTTCAGTTTCATCGTGAAAATGACATTGACACTTCATTGAAATATTTTATGTTGAGGAGTAGCATTCAGTATTAGATAGGTTGGCCTTTGAAACTCAAACCAAAAAAAATTCCTAAGGATCCCGTTTAAAACAAACTCTACAGCATGGATTTTAAGGAAAGTATTTCAGTCCACAGGGTTGCCCAGTATGTGATGGATTAAAAGTAAGAAAGAAAGAATTCACATTCAATTTCCTTCTCCCGCTGTCTGATGAGACATACTCATTCCATTTGATGATTTGGGGATTTCACAATAGCTAAGAATATGCCCAGATGCTAAAGTGTAACATTCTGGTTGGCATCCATACCATACAGCTCTTGGGTGTGGTACAGAACTCCCTTGAGCCATATTCTTTTCCTTGCCTGCCAGATGTGCTTACTTCTTCCTACCTCACATGTGAAACAGTGAGAATTACAGAAGCATGCATGCTACTTTTTCCATGAAACAGCTGATAGATGAAAAGCCCTTAATACAGAGATACAAATTTAATTTGCTCTATAGTTTTGGAAAAATGACCATTTTTGTGTTTATGTGGGAAAGATGGCCATGGTCATGTTTGTTACCCAATGCTGAATTTGAAAACAAAAATGAAATTTGGCCAAATACTTTTATTTGCCAGACAAATTGCTGGCTGATAAAAGTGTTCATGAGCTAAAGTATCTCCGTGGGTAGCAGCCCAAGATGATAAGCATCTGAAGCTTAATTATTTATTCTAACTTGGGACAGAGCTCCTCTATTACTGAATTATATATCAAACCAGTTACAGATATATAACATTGATGAGCATCTGAATTTTATTTTGCTTGGCATATCTTGTTCCATATTGTCTACACTAGGTTTTCACACCCAAAGCCTAACACTGTACACAGCAGCAAGCAAAGCTAAGGTGTGCATTCCTTTTGTTGTGCGTCTGCTGCAGCAATGTCTCACACAGATCCCAGGAAGAGGACAGGGTAGGGCTATTTCAGCACATGTATATATGCATATGTGTGTGTGTTGCAGAGGAGAGCTGCAGAACAGTAAGAAATTGTTCTAAATTATTTGTTTATAAAGACAACTAACTATGAAGTGGTAATGGAATCTTTGGAAGTTTTCAGTTGTATCACGAAGTTACCACCAATGAGAGAATAACAAAATCTCAATGTAAAACAGACACTCATTAGACCTTATGTAGTTGCCTCGCTAAAGTTTTTGATACCAGGATCTGAACCCAGGTTCTTTTCCCTGAACTACATTCTTAGATCTATTATTAGGAGGCAGAGTCCTTCTAAGTAACTAAGTTGTCCCTGTTGACTCCACCCTGTGATTCTTTTGCGTCAGCCTCTCAGAGTGCTGGGAATTTAACCATACACCATCTTGCCTGATTTTCTTTCTGTTTCTAAGTCTGCAAAATGTTGCAACTCCACAACAATGTTAAACATACAAAATAAAGTCATGACACAGCATTGTATTAGACATGAAAGAGGAGAGCCTGGCTCTTTTCCCCTTTCTTTTACCTGTGTTCTCTCTGCATGTGGTGTTTTACATCTTGCTAAGACATACCGAGAAGGCCCTCACATGCTACACAAATGGATCCTGAACCCCAATCTTCAGAACCATAAGCAAAATAAATTGCCATTTTTTTATATCCTAGTCTGATATGAAAAATATGTTATGATCTTATATTTTAAAAAGGTTCCTTTGAAATTTTTACAAGTATTATGGTAGTGTTCTAAGATCAAGGTTTCATTCACAGCCTTAAAATTTTGTTGCATGACTGCAAAAGTGACCAGGTGTTGCTGAGCAGTGTGACTTAATTATGGTAATCATTTGAGTTGATTTGTGAAAAAAAGTTTATTAGTAATTATTTTAAACTTTAATCAGTCAGTTTACATGGGGTTTATGATTCATGTCAGAAGACATGCAGGTTAGTTCAGAGGTAGATATGAACCAGCTAAATGTTGCATATGACTCCAGATCTATGTTTGCATTTACATTTGTCCATGAGCTTTTAGTGTACCCAACTAAAGATGTCTGACATTAACAATGTTACACTTTTGTAAAGAAACGGCTTTGATGTATCTGTTTTCTACTAATATTTCTTATCCTTGAGTATATACATAACCCCTATAATAAAGATTAGATTCTTTATTATAAATGGTAATGCAAGAGAAGACTTAAATTAATCAGATATAAAGTCCTTCTTGATCCTGTGTGTCATTTTTTGATATTATGCTGCATTTCATTTACTAATGTCTTGCTGAGGATTTCTGTGTATGTTAATTAAAGAGATTGGCCTACAGTTTTCTTATTTAGTTGGTTTCCATCCAATTTTGAGATCAGGGTGATGGTGGCTTTCATATATGAATTTGAGAGCACCTCTTCCTTTTAATTTCTTGGAGAACTTGAGAAGTATTGGTGAGAAGTATTTATAAAGGTTCAGTTCATCAATGAATCCTTCAGGTTCTGAACAATCTTTTAGTTAGTAAATTTTTTATCACTAATCAATTTCATTGCTTTTATTGGGCTGTTAATTATACTTATGTCTTCCAGGGTAATTTGTCTGAGTTTAGGGATCTATTTTTTTTTCTTTAAAATCTACAAATTTACTACAAATTAATTTTTGAGGTAGGTACTATCTTCAGAATTTTGACAGTATCTGTTGAGATTTCGTCTTTTTCATTTCTAATTGCATTTATGTAACTATTATTCCCTTGATGAGTCCTTCTATTTTATTTACTCTTTAAAAGAACAAGCTTTTTGATTCAGTTTTTTCAGTCTCAATTTCACTGATTTCTTCTCTTATCTGTGTGATTTCGCTCCTGAGAGGAAATTTTGTTTTTTCTCAAGTACCTTAAGATTTCTCATTCAGGTTATTTATTTTGAATTTGCTGTTTTCTTAAGGTGAGCATTGTTTGCAATGAATCTTCATTTTAGAACTGCCTTCATTGTGTCATTTAGGTTTTATAGAGTTGTAAAGTCATTATCATTAATGTCTAGAAATTTTTAAAGTTCTACTTTGATTTCTTCTCTGACTAATTTGTTCTTAGAAATATATTGTTAATTTATCAGAAGCATTTGCATTCATAATACTTCTTGTATTGTTGCTTTATATTTGTACTGCACTGTGGTTTGATAATATGGATAGAGTAATTTCAGTACTTTTATATTTATTTATGCAAGTTTTATGGGCCAGTATGTGGTACCTTGCAAAAATTACCATATTCTTGGAAAAGAATTTGTACTCTATTATAGAGAGAAGAAGATTCTATACATATCCATTGTGTTCGTATATTCTAAGATGTGGTTCACTCTGAAATTTCTTTATTGGTTCATTGTTGTTTTGTTGATCCATTTCCTTATCAGGTATTACAATTCCCTAATATAATTGTGTTGATGTTTATTTGATTTTTAATTTCAGCAGTCATTGTGTCACTGAGATAAATGCTGTAGTACTCCACACATGTATGTTTCTCAGTATTAACTCTCCCTGTTGCCGTGTTCCTGTAACTAGTATGTAGTGTTCTGCTTTGTCTTTTCTAATAAATTTTAACTTGAACTTTACCCTGTCTTATAATAGAATTGCTACCTTTGTTTTTGTTGTTATTGTTGTTGTTTTGTTTTGAGACAGAGTTTCACTTTGTAGTTCAGGCTGGCTATGAGCTCTCTATCTAGCCCAGGCCAGCCTGCAACTCACATCAATCCTCCTGCCTCTGCCTACCGAGTGCTGGAATTATAGGCATGAGCCACAATGCCCTGCAATGTGGTGTGTGGTACTGCTTGCTGATGGGCATGAGTCACCATGCCCGGCATTGTATGTGGTTACGGGGGACTGAACTAGGAACCTTGCACTTGCACGACAGGTGCCAGAACCACTGAGCTAAATCCCACCCTCCTTTCTTTGATTTTAGGTATCCTGGTGTGTGAAACATTGTTTTACATCCTTTAATTTTTACTCTGTGAACATATTTTAGAATTAGTAGAGTTTCTTGAATGGAACATCTTGTTGGATTAGGTTTTTAGATCCAGTCCATTAGTCTTTGTTTTTTGATTGTAGAGCTGAGGCCATGAACATTTAGAAATATTTTTCTTAAGAGGATGGCTATGTACAGGAACAAATTCCATATTATGAATATCAACATTATGTGTATCTAACTAGTACCAACAGACTTATTTAATGAACAAAATAACATCTCTAATGACCAGTGATATTGAACATTTTTTATATATTTAATTGACATTTTTACTTCTTCATTGGTGAAAAGTCTATTCATATCAGAACCCTATTTTTGAATTAGGCCTTACACATAGGGATCGGAGGGATTTTTTTATTCTTCATATATTCTACAAATTAATTCTTTGTCTGAGGACTAGTTGATAAAGCCTTTTTCCTGCCCTGTGGGTTGTCTCTTCACTCTACTGATGGCCCTTTTCCTGTGAAAAGCTTTTTAGTAAGATGATATCCCAATTGTTGATTCTTTGTGATATTTCCTGTGCAATCAAAGTTTTGTAGTTCTCCCTATTCTGTCTATTTTGCAGGATAGCTTTTCTGGGTATGTTAATCTGGGTTAGACCTCATTTGCTCTTGAAGCTTGAAACACTTCCTTCTTAGGTCTTCTCTTCTTGAGGACTTATCCTCAGAAGTCAGCTGTGGTTCCAATTGGTTCCACTTTGTGTGTGATTTTGTTCTATTTAGTTTCTATCTGACTGACTTTAAAATTCTTTTGTAGGAGAGCTATGCAAATATAGTTAAGATGTGTCTCAGTGAACTTGTTCTTTCATCATAATGGTTTGATGTTCTATAAGCATTGCTTATTTCTTTAAAATCTTTTCTTATATACAGGATATTTTATCCCATAATTCTTTTAAATTTGAATCTTTATTGGTGCATTATATATACATATCAACATGAACACACTCAACATTGAGAATTTGTATCAGTATTTAACACAATTTAATTCTGATTTTTTCTCATTCTCTATCCAACCTACAACCCTCCACCCCATATATACATTATCTTTGTTTTTTTTTTCCCATTTCATTTATTTCCGCTCATTATTTGCCCCTACACCCCTATACCTCACTTCCCTTCAGATATTTTCTATTTCATTCTTCTAAAATTTTGATAAGCATGTTAGTGAATTCATCTGTGCAGTCTTCTAGATTTTCCTCTACCTCTAATTAGCCTTAGATTGCTTTTCTTGTTGTCATCTAATAGCCACTAAGTTAACTTTTCTTGTTATCTTACCTCCTTGCAGTATCCTTAAGTTCTTTCTTGTAATTCACTATTTTGTCCTCAACATCAGACCTTCTGTCTTCACCTTGGTCACTTACACAAAGTGTGGATTCTACTCTGCCTTTCAATTACAGAAATTGTTCTTGATATCTTTCCAAATATTCCTTATCTTTGTTGAATCTATCATTTAAATTTTGAAATGTTTCTATTAGCTTTACCAGTATTTTACTTCTTTCCTTGAAATTCACCATGGATTCATTGAATGTAATTGCTGTAAACTTTTGGTTTGTTTCTACTTTAAACTTTTTAATTATTTTCATCCTAAGAACTTTTCATAGATTTCTGCTATCTAGTATTTTCTTTCTTTCCTTTTGAGACCCTTTGCTTTACCTGGGGAGATCTAAGAGGATTTGAAGATTCTCTCTTTTCCTGTTTTCCCATTTTCATATTTGTATCTGTTTATATATAAATAAATGTTATGTATAAATGTTTAATATCTATCTCTATCAAATTATATGTCTATATATCTATTTATCTATCTAAAATTTGCCCTTTTTTCCATTTCCCTTGTTTTGGAGGGTTTGCTACATGTTGGAGGGAGCATACTGAGGAGGGTTTGTGACCTATGTGGAGTATTTTAGTAAGATGTTGCCTTCTTATTAATGATTTTCAGTTTTGTATGCCCCTTGCTGATATATGCTTCTGTGATTTACTTCCAGTAATTTTAACTTTTTAAATTTAATTTTTTCAACCAAGAGAATTGCAATTTGTAATAGCATTATAGAATCAATCTTAAAACACTTTATCCGAGGATGGTTCAATGTATGTAAGTCAATAAATAAATATGTTGCTTAAAAAAGGGCAAGGATGGGTTGAGGATTTAACTTAGTGGTTCTGGTGCCTGCTTTGCAAATGCAAGGACCTGCGTTCAATCCCCAGTAACCACATACAACAATATCGGGTGTGCAGACTCATGTCCAGCAGCAATCAGTACCACATATCATAGTGCTGAGCATGGTGTCTCATACCTGTAATCCCAGCAGATGGGAGGCAGAGGCAGGAGGATTGTTGTGAGCTCAAGCCTGAGCTCAGGGCCAGCCTGAAAGCAAAAACCTATCTCAAAAAAAAAAAAGGAGCAAGGTGACAACATATGAACTTATCAACAGACACAGAAAAGGTTTTTGACAATAATCTAAGACCTTCTCACGATAAAAAAGAACTTAAAAAATAGGTGTAGAAAGACTACATCTAAACATGATAGTCTATTTATGACCAACCAATAACTGACATTAAATTAAGTAGGGGTAAATATAAGCATTTCAGCAACAAAGTAAAGATTTCCCTACCACCTTTGCTGTTCAACACAGTACCTAAACTATTAACCAGAACCAAGTAAGTAAGAGAAACAATTAAAAGGGTTATATATAGTAAAGAAGGAACTCATACTATCAGTGTCTGCCATTAACACGATCCTTTACATAGAAGATCCAAAAAACTTCATCAAAAAATTCATGATTAATAACCAATTTCTGCAAAGTAGTAGAATACATGATGAAGCACATAAATAATTTACATTTATGTACACAGACAATATCAAGGTGAGAAAAAAATTATGTAAATAATACCATTCCCAGTTGCATCTAGGAATTAATCTAAGGATGTGAACTGTGTCTACAAAGTGAGCTGGAGTACTCTGGAGAGAAGACTGAAGAGGTCATCAGAAAACGGAAAGACGTCTTTTGTTCCTGGTGAGGCATATTCAGCCTGGTTAGGCCAATACTGTCAAAATAGCCCTACTTCTGAAACTTCTGTACAGATTCAATACAGTTCCAAATGTAATACAAACAGCATACTTTAGCGATCTAGAGAAAATAATGCTAAAATCCATATTGAACTAAATTTATATAGAGTATGGATCCATATAGAACAGCTTACATGATTTTGGGCAAGTCAGAGCTAAGAGGGTGTACAGCAGTCCCTGACTTCAAGCTGAATTATAATGTTACAGTGATTTTAAAAATGCATGGTACTGGAAAAAAACAGATGTATGGATCAGCAGAGCAGAACTGAGGATACAGATACCTATCTAGACATTAAGCTAGTTGATCTTTGAGGAAGAATTCCAAAGCATATGTTAGAGGAAATAGCCTATTGAAAAAGTTTTGTTCAGAAGCCTGATTATTGGTTTTTATATCTCTCATAATATTCTAAATTAAAATCAAATTTAAATATTAAATTTTTATATTAAAATATTGATTTTAATAAAAAACATTTAAATATTAAAATATTTAAACATTCAAACATAAACATTAAGCATTCTTGGTGATAAAATATCCAAAAAATTCGAAGAATTGCATATCAGAAATGATGTCTCAACAGAACCTCTATCACTCAAGAAATACCAGGAAGAATCAACAAAGGTCATTACAACAGACTAAACATCTTCAGTAGAACAAAAGATTCAGAGGGAAAAGGCAGCTGAGAGAATGAGGCAAATACTTCAGCTAATCCTCAAACAAAAAAAAATTAACTAGAATGTACAAATAACTCAAAAAGAAAGAAAATTAAAGCACCTAAAATTAAGGAGCAAGTCCAGAAATGGAATACAGAAGCAAACAGACAGTTCACAGAGGAAGAAATAATACAAGTGCTCAACAAATACATGAAAAAGTGTTAAACATCTCTATCCTTTAGGGAAGTGCAAATTAAAATAGTAAGATTATATCTTCCTCCAGAAAAGAATGGCCATTTTAGGAAATCAAGTAACAACAAAGGATGCCATTGCTGGTGAGGAAGATGCCTTCTGCATGGTCGGTGGCAATGCAGACTAGTGCAATTGTTATGGAAATCAGTGCAGAGATTTCTCAAAGAACTGAAATTAGGAATTCTACAGAAACCAGGCACCCCTCTGACAGGTATCTTGCCGTAAGAATTTAAGTCATCAAACTGTAGCAATATTTGCCTACCAATGGTTATAGCAGCACAATTCATAATAGCTAAATCCTGAGCACAGTCTGTATATCTATCAATGAATGACTGGATAAAGAAAATGTGATATTTATATGCAATGGGATACTACTTGTCTATAAAAAATGACACATTTGAGATCTTTATAGGTAAATGGATGCACCTGGAAAATACGATACTGGCTGAAATAAACCACATACGTATGCTAAAATGTTGTATAACTCTCATTCTAGTGAGACAAGGAATGAAAGATACAAAATATAAAGGATGTATGGAAATAGACAAGAAGTATCTCTTGCAAAAGAGAAATAGTTCAAGGGACAAAGAGTGAGGGGCAAGGAGGAGGGGAAGAATAAATGAGAGGAAGAAAGTTGTACCATATATGGGAACCTAATAGTTCAAATTAATATAAACACTATATTCTCTAACATGAGCTAAAACAAGTAATATCATCACATATGAAAAAGGGGATAGAGGAACCCCAGGGGACAAGGGAAGGAAAAGGATTAATAAATAACAAGCCGTAATATGCACATGTAATAAACACCCAAGAATACCATGGATTGTAAACGTGTACATATTTTTAAAACTAACTCCCTTAAAAAAGTTAAAGTTCCATTGTCTTTATTGATATCATAAAGAATATGACTATTGTCTTTGAATTAACAGAAACAGTTGATAGGGAAGCAATATAGAAATCAATGTAATACAGATGAGTTACATAAAAGTATAAGTGACATGAGATTTGACTCTGAATCTTGAGACTTTGGGCATACCACTTAAACTATCCAGTTGATTCTTTTATAAAATAGAGATAAAATAATCTACATTGCTCCTCCACAGGCGTATTATAAAAGCCAAATATAATATTTTACAGTTAATACTTAATAAAGTAAAATAACAGAAATAATTGGTTGACTACCTATTCTAAACTAGCTGGCAGGTAATAGTTTGGTGACTGGAACAGATACAGAGTTTGGCCTCATGACACCTATGACTATGTCAGGAGTAACTACCTGTCTGTCCATCTAATACAGCTAATGAATCTGAAAATGTTCTTTTAATTTTTTTCTCCTTCTCACATTGTCAACACTTTCCCTCAGGGGTAAGTGGAAACTGCTTATACTATAAAGTCTTGCTATTATGTTTACTTTTTGTTTTATATCTTATAGATAATTTGCTATCAAATATTTAAACTCGACTTTCAAAATATAGTTCCCTTTCTAATAATACCCTTAGCAATTGTGGATTCAGTTAGCTTAACTAAGTAAAATAATTTGTTATAATACTTGACTTTGAGTAAAATCAATAATTATAGGATGAGATATTATATTACTTCACCTAAAAACAGCAATAATAATATTCTCTAAAATATCATGTGTGTTTATGTGCTTTGTTTTAGCTGATGTAACTAAGACAGTGAGAAGTTAAATCACAAGCCACAAAGATTAAGTCACAGAATCAGGACTCAAAACCACAAATTGGACTCCAGTGCTCTAGTGTGTGCTAAATATCAGGTGGAATTAAAAATCATTATGGACAGATGAGCTACCAAAATGATTCAAAATAGACTTAAAGTAAAAGATTTCAAGAAACTGGCTAGATTATGTTCACAGTACTGTAACAAGTAGCTTTTCTACCTAACCACAGTGGTCAATGAAAAAAAATCAATTGATAACCTTTACACGAAATCAATAGGAACCATCATATGATTAAAAATGAATTTGTGATGTTTATGAAAAATATATGCCCATTCATGTTTATGAGTAATAGAAAGATATTCTAAAAATCGGGTGAAGCCCTGTTTCTGGGAAGGAAGTCCAATATTCTGCAGATATCATTTTTCACAAAGTAAATATAAAATAAAGGAAGTAAAATAATAATGTTCCTGAAATGAATTTTTAGGAAATTCAACAGCTAATGATTAAGTTCTTTCAGGAAAAAATGTTGTAAAACTGATGAAAACTTTTAATGAACAGATAACAAAGAAGTACCAATTATTTACAAAAGTGACTCTTTAAGTTAATGTTGCACATCTATTAAGAATATTAGTACAGTAGAATAGACAAGAGCAGAAGTATATTTAAACATATTTGAGCAACGATGGAAACATGAACTACTCAAATATAATATTAGGTACAAATGTCTGTTCATGGAAAAAAAAGAGAGAAAGAAGACATGAAGGAAAAGGAAGAAAGGAGAAAAGGAAAAGTCCTATCTAACACACTTTAGAAAAGTTTTCAATAATCTCTTTCCCCACCATGCAGCAAATTAAACTACAAGCATTTATTTTAAAAATCAAAATTATTAGAAACAACTAATAAGAGAAACAACAGGAGATTGTGCTCTAAATTTGAAAAGAAGACAAAACAGACCACTTTATACCAGTATTGATTACAGAACTGCAATTCACTAGCCCATGTCCTCAGAAAGAAAATACAAATTTTTACATATTTGGGAAAGGTCTCACTCAAATAAATGATTCTGGATGGAGACAAAGGAGGTGATGAGTAGGTAGTACTAGAAAAATCTACCAAAATTGGAGCACGGTGTATGCCACTGGAAGAATTTCTCAGTGGCAAAGACCACTAGGACCCCTGGAATTACAATCATCTATTTCTGATTGGCATAAGTCATTTAGTAACATGTTAGACCCTCAGACAGGACAGAACAATTCCAAACTATACATCACCCATCATCCCCCTTGGGAAACCCAAACATACATATACAGTAATTCTCTTCAAAGTATAGCTCACCAAGAATAATTCAGATGAGATATAAGAAGTGTTTCAAGCCTTAGAACTTAAAACTCAGGTAATTTTCACAAAACAATAGATCAAAGTCAGTAAAACAATTATATAAGATAAGAAAAATAACCTTGTGAACCCACAGAAGTTCAGAGAATCAAAATATCACCAGTGTGCCTAATACATCGTTCAGTAAGAATGGGGAATATTACCATGCAGGAAAATAATTCATGAATGGAAGAAGGACACTAGATGAGAGTTACTTTCATTTAGAAGAAAAATAGTTTTAAATATTTAGAGAAATTATACTAGTTGTGAAGAACAAAAATGATCCAAATGGGAATTTTTGTTTTCTCTGGATTAAAGAATTCAAATGAAACTTAGAGTTGTCAGTTGCACAAGGTGTTCCCTGCAGGTCATCCCAACACTCAGAAATCTGAGATTGAAACTAGGCTTGGACAATAAAGTAGGATCTTGTGTCAGAACAAATGAAACCAAGACAGAAAAACAAAGAAAAGACAGTAACAGCAAGAGGAAAAAAGCCTGAAAGCTATTATGTAACTCAATGAAGAAACACTCCCTGAAATGAAAGGAGTATAGCAAGAATATAACAAGCACGAGTGCAGAATATTGTGTTAATCACCGGGATAAAAACGCCTGGTTGTCTTTGTACATGTTGTAGCAATAGCCCATGCTGAGATGTACGAGAAAAATGTGTTCACAAATCAGAGGAAAGAAATGAACTATTCATAATATCTTCAGAAAGGAGTAAAAGCAATCATACAGACATTAAAAGCAAGCAAGAGTAATTAACAGTGAAGTGCAGGAAAGCAATGGCTGATTCTAGTAATGAACCAAAGGGGACAGAGTCGCATCTGAAGGACCAGCTAGGACACATGGTGCATCTATCCATAGAATTAAGACCAGAAGACCAAACCCAGGAAGCTGCAGAATAGATTGTAAATATCATGCTCTCTGATAAAGTTAAAATGGTATAATTACCAGAAAACTGAAAATGAAGAGGGATGAGGACAAATTGAACAGGAGCTAATTACACCTCAGGGAGTTCACAAGTGCTGTCTGGAATTGAAATGGGAAGCTTATGTACTTTTTAATGGTATTCATAACCTTTTACTTATAACTATAAAGGCAAGTTATAAATGCACTCCTGTGGTAAATATATATTTACATTAAACAATTTCAATTTTGTGTCAGGCTTTAATGATAAAGACCACATACGTAGCTCTCTGTATACTTCCTCCTCTGATTGCACTGAAATCTATTGCTGATGATGTTGATGAAGCATGAAGGTTATTTTGACACTGAGTATGATCATTTGGAGTGATTTGTGCTGTTTGTTTTATTTTC
>PVIR01031146.1:15000-19723 GCA_004026965.1 Petromus typicus | reverse complement strand
CTTAATGAAAAAAGACAATCTCTCAGAGAAGGTGAGTTAGTAGCTGCATCTCAGCCATCCTTGTGTTTTCGGGAGCAAGAGTACAGAATAGAGGGAGAAGGGAAGAAAAAGTCCTGGCCTGGATAGAAGCTGACAAGTGAGGGTATGTTTTCCCGTGGACCGTGGTTGCACCAGGCCCAGGCCATCATGCCTCCTGGAAGGGTTCACAATTTAGCCAGATGCCAAGGGGAGGGCAGGGCCAGAATGTTATGAATATGCATTTTCAGCTGATGATTAATTCTCTGTTTTCTGCTGAATGGAAAGCAACTTTCTCGAGTAGTCATGGACATGGTCCTCATTCTGGCTGTAACCTGTCATTTCATCCATTTCTCACTTTACTTTAGCAAGACTGAGGCCCTCTTGACTGCTAGTGAACGTTTTGTTGTTTTTTGGGGCATTATCCTGAATACTTTGTCTAGAGTGTTTCTTTACAGGAGGAGCGTATTACCTTCGAGTTTTGCTGATGCAGAATGTGAGGTGTAGGGTGTTCAATGACTCTCCAGGCTCTACCCTGGCGAGTGATAGAGCAGAATTAGAACCTTGGTTGTTGCCAGTCGAGTACCACTTGTGGGACGTCTTTTTCTCTCAACCTGGCCCCTCATCCTCCCCTGTCAACATCTCCCTTTTCTGCTAACACCCAGTCTCCTTGATCACTCGGACCAGAAGTGATCTTTGTCTCTGTGTCGCCCACACAGCACTTCTTATAGTGCCGTATGTTTGGAATATTTGTATTCGGTCTTTCTTCCGGAAGGAATGTTCAGAGTCCTGTGGTATAGTGCATAGAATATGGGCAGTGCAGCCAGTGCCGAATTGGAGTCTTGTCAGTGTTACCTTGTGGCTCTGTGGTTTTGCTCTAGTCTCTCCCAAGTATCCTCCTCTCTGGAACAGAGATAGCAAGGCTTACCTTGCTGTTCACTGCAAGTGTGTATAAAGTATTAGCTCAGTAGATGACAAGCATTAGTAAAGTGCTCTTATTCTGAGATCTCTTCACATAGGAAACATGTCTAAAATACCATTGTAGCCCAAATAGTGGCTCTTAGTACATATTTATCAACATTAAAAATGAGTGCATAGGCCCAGGTTCTGCTAGTGGTTCTGGCATTTGTCTTACAAGCGCAAGGATCAGGGTTCGATCCCCTGGTAACCACATACCATACTGGGTGTGGAGACTCACGCCCAGCAGCAATCAGTACCACATACCACAGTGCCGGGCGTGGTGGCTCCTGTCTGTAATCCCAGCACTCGGGAGCCAGAGGCAGGAGGATTGCTGTGATGTGAGTTTGAGGCTGAGCTCAGGGCCAGCTTGAACTAGAGAGTAAGACCCTGTCTCAAAAAAAAAAAAAAAAAAAGGAATAAATGAATGCACTTAAAGTTTTTTTTTTTTTTTAAGAAATAGAAATACTTCTAGATCTTGACAGTATAATGTCAACAAAGTGATTAAAAAACACTTAGTATTCCTCTAAAGCCATAGCATGAAAGACTGTTTACACTCATCATTTCTTGTTTGTCCTGCTCAGGTCTTATACCACAGAATTGAACTGCTTCTGGGTTCCGAATTATAATAGTGTGTTGTGTCGCGCTTCAGGATTTGTCTGTGCTGTGTCCTCTTTTGAATGGGTCCTCTCCCTTTAACCTGGAAAATTTCTTTGTCCTTTTAAGCTGAGATATTGCTGCCTCCCAGATACATTCCTATTCCTTATCCTCATCCTCTTATCGTAATCTTGGCTCCCAGAAAGGATGCCTGTCATCTTCCCTTGCTTTCTTCGTCTTCTGCACCACTTCTGGCTTCTCCCTGTGTGTGTACACTTGTGTCCTGCCCTCGTGTTACATTCTGAGTTCTTTGTTTACATCTGTTGTTTACTACTCATTGAATACCTTTGGGATAGAACTGTCTTTGTTCATTTCCAGTCAACATGTCCAGCTTCTGGGCCATAGCATGCACTAAAATGTTTGTAGATCGAATGGAACACTTCACTGAGTGGAGGATGGATGTGACAGTGCTATAATACTACATTTCCACCATCATCCCCCCACCCCCATTAGAAAAAAGCCCACTTCCTTGTTAACGTGCCTTAAAATCCAACATAGAGTAAGTGTGAATACTGTGTGCTGCAGCGGACGAGGACAAACTGCCCAGCACTGCAGAGCTCCCCACATACGGGCACCTTTTGCTTCTGTATCGCCTCCCTACTTTAGAGTGTTTGCTGCAGAAGTTTACTTGAGTTAATCAGATTTCTTCAGTTATACCTTTCACCTTGGAAACCAAGGAAAATATAAATTCTAAAATTCCTAAACATTTAAAACAAACGTAAAGGAAAAGAGCAATGTAAATGAAGGAGAACATTCTACACTTACTGAGGATTTAGTTAATATTTTAAACATTTATTCAAAATGTAAATTGGAGAAAGTTTAGGTCTGCCTTGACCAGGAGTTAAAACAGGGTTGATGTGAACAATGAGCTTTTGGGAACTTTGCAAACTGTGGGTTTGGTTAGAGTTTCAGTGGTCAGAAGCAGCCGTGTGAACCGTGGTGAGTGAAGAGGAGCCGTCCACGGACGAAACAGGAGAATTCTGCCCTCTGGTTTGGCAAGTCGTTTGATATTCAGTAGCTTTGGCCTTATTTTTACATTGTGAATGGAAGGTCCCCAAACTCAAATATATGTTCCCGAGGACAGACAGCTGGGAAGCATGTCTCTTCCACTTTGGTTGGTATTTTTGGATGTCATCTGTTAGGGAAAAGGCATCACCCCCCTTAACCTTTTCTTCCAAAAATGCACTCATTAGTGGCAAGGCAACCCCAAAGTCACTGGGAAACTTAGGGCCTTGTCTTTGCTGTTTGAGACCAGATCCTGCGTTTAGAATCGCAGCCTAATGGGCAAGGTCCGAATGCTCTCGGTGGAGAAGACCTCACCAGCAAGGGTGGCTGAGTGGCCAGAGCTGCACAGGAAGACAAAGCACAGAAAACAAAGGGCCCAGGAGTGTGAGCTGACTGGATGGAACATGACGTGCTATGAGGTTTAAAAGAGATGATAACAATTTCTCCAAACATGGAAATCCTTCAAAGGTCTGCTCCTTTTTCCTGCAGGCCTTGTGTGTATATAGTACTTCAGGGCATCGTGGGTCTGATCTTGTCAGATGAGTGAGCTGCTCTTTGGGAGGCATGTTGACTGAGGTACTGAATTTGGAGCAGTATTGCTTTTGGATCAATGACATATTTAATAACAACCTTATAAGATTCTACGCAGATAAAGATGGTTCTAAGAAAGAGAGAATACTGGACTGGATGGTAGATAACTTGGCTTTGACTCTGATTTGGAGGATAGCTTACCCAAGGTTTCAGTCCCTAGTTTCTTCATCTACAAGATAGGACAGTAATTTTTGGCCTCATTAATAATGATGAGGATAATAGCTTGCATTTATTGAGGGCATTATAGGTCTAACTACGCACTGTTAAGTGTTTTACATATATTAACTCATGAATTTCCCAACAGCCCTATGAGGTAGCTATTATTATCCCCATTTTGCAGATGAATTAAAATGTGGTTAAATAATGTGCTCCAAAGCACATAGCTAGTGAGTGATGAAATCAGAGAATGAAGTTGGGCCTAGTGATGCACACCTATAATCCTAACATGTAGGAGGCTGAGGCAGGAAGATTGCCATTAGTTTGAGGACAGCCTGAACTATTTATCAAGACCTTGTTTCAAATAAAAGGAAAACAGAGCATGAACACAAGATGATTTAATTGTGAGGCCCAAATAAGATAGATCATTTGAAGCCCTGTGAAGCCATGAAATGCTTAAATGTGTGGTTGGTTGTTCTCATTTCCTAGTGCGGTCATACAAAAAATGAGTTAATACAGTGTTTTGCATGTGTTCCTAGTACATGTCTACTTGACATGCTTATGTCTTGGTTTCTTATCTAGCAAATTAGGGGTAGTTTTCAAAATTTCTCAGATCTTTTCAGCATCTGATTCACAGGTCTTGCTTATTTAAGGTATTAAAGATGAGGTCCATATAGGACACACTAGTACGTAAGGACTGTTATGTCCTTGGAATGGCATTCTCCCACCCTGGAGCTCGCCACACTTGCAGGCTGCTGCTGCACACGTGCAGTGCGTGGATGGACTCAGGTGGTGGCAGAGGGCCCTTGCCTGAAGAGCTGTTGCAGTGATGTTTAGTTAAGTGTCGTGACCTGACAGGAAGACGGCTTCACAGTTTGAAGGATGGGTAGTTACTTGATGGCTCTGGAGGTGGACTTGTGACTGGATCACTAGGGATAACAGAAGCTCAAATCAGGATAAATATATTAAACCTTGAATTCTATAAGTCCAGAGACTGAGTTAGAAAATACTGTGTTTTTGGTTTGTGTGGATTTCCTGACCCATGTTTGGTAGCTAGACGTGGAATTTGTGTAATGGTTAGTAGTTCAGAAATGTATGTTGTTGTGTGCAGTACTTTAAAGAAAGAGGAAAAGGAAACTGAATGATTGTCTTTAATGAGAATTAAAGAAAGAAGGAGGTAGGAGGCCTTTAATTCCTGACCTTGGCTGGGGCGGAACGGGAGAGGTGGTGTGCAGATGTGCACAGGGTCGGCGTAGATGCCTGGGCTGTGGGAGCAGTGGCTCTGAGCTTCTGTGATGTAGGATGGGCTCTTACCTTGGTGCTTGACGCATTTGGCTCGAAA
>PVIR01031146.1:0-10000 GCA_004026965.1 Petromus typicus | reverse complement strand
GCCCCTCAGTGGCGCGGCTCCAGTGCCCTCCATTCACACTGCTCCTGCACCACTTCCTACAACCTCGCACAATGCTGGTGTTATCCACTCTCACCCCTGCGTGCCCTTCCCCAGTGTCACACTCCTTACAGGAGAGCTTGTGAGTTCTTGGGCGGTGGGTGGTGGGCGGCCTTTTTCAGAGTTCCCAGCAGCCAGGCACCACGTTGTGTATGCCAGACACCCAAGAAATGCGTGCTGATGAGAGTAGATTGAGGCTGGGTTGGAGGATCCATGGCTGAGGTCAGCTGGGCAGTTTGGGATGGTCTTGAAGGCCAGCCAGTGTCTGGCTGTGCCCCGGGCCACCAGTCCCAGTTGTCTGTCAGAAGCACTCCCTGGTTGCTGTGGGCATCCTGGCTGAGGGTGGAAGGGCGGTCCTCTCCATCCACTGCTGAGCCCTGCTGTGGAAGCTGCAGATATGTTGCCAAGTGTGATCCATTCTTAGAGCCTTCTGTGAGGGAAGAGTGATTCTCCACATGCTTAATGAGAAACCTGCATTGAGGCAGATGATCTGAGGCGACAGTGAGGCATGTCCACCTCCGAAGCCTGCTTGTTCCTCTACCCTCAGTACATATGTGAGCACCACTATGTCATGAGACACTGTGGAGACGGGAGAATGAGCGGTGGAGGTGAGCTGGAGACTGAGGGCAGGGTAAGAGTCAGGCGTGCCTGAGGTTTCTATGGGAGACGGAGACGAGGGTGACAGATGTGGAGAAGCGCGAAGAAGTGCTGCCGCTGCCGAGAGTGAGCATTGTTTCAGCATTGTGAGTGTGAAGTGACAGTTCCATTGAAGCAGGAATTTCATCAGGCAAACGATAGTGCCATCCCCTCTCCACCCACCACCCCTTCATTAAATCTGTCATTCTCCTTTCTTCTAAATTGGGAATGTTGCAGAGAAACTGTGAGGTAGATGACACCTCCTGTATATGCCAAATACCTGACCTCTTTTGCTGCCACTTTACATTTCAGTTTGAGACATGCTGTCTCAGGAAGACGACCTGGGATTTGGGTTTGGGAATAATAGCCTTTCTTTCCCCACACCCTGCAGGGGATGAGCACAGCCGAGGGCAGAGAGGAGAGGGGCTCTGAGTTACGCTGGAGGGCCAGTTGGAGCCCTCTGAGGGTGAGCTGTGAGCTGAAGTCAGGGCCAGGCCCTGCTGCCTCCGGAGCTCCCATTCTTGGCAGGGCTGGCTGAGGGCCAGGTTGTTTTAAAGGGATGGGGGTGTGGGGTGTGGGAGAAGCTGAGAGAGCGAAACGGCTGGGTGGTGCTGTGCTGTTTCAGGGTGTGGAGGCAGGAGTGGCTAATCACTTCAATTTGAATAAATCTGGGATGGTAAGATGAATCTGATAGGGGACGTGATGGAAGATTATGATGTAGGGTTTGTCAAAGAGGGGATAAGGCTAAAGCTCCCTATCAGAAAATATATTTCAGGTATTGTTAATTGAACTTAATGTATTCCACCATCACCACCAGAGCTTTGAATTTTTAGTGCTTTTCTAATTTGAACAGAGTGGTCCATGATTACTTCTCACCCAGTGTGCTGGATTCAAGTAGACTGTAGGAATTATTATTATTATTATTATTATTATTTTGGTATTGGAGACTGAACTCAGGATGTTGTGCTTGTGAGGCAGGCAGGGTGCCTTAGCCCCGTAAGAATTATTATCTTCCTTAAAAATTTTTTTTTTTGAGTAGCAAAGATAATAAGCCATAGTTGGCTTGAGAATTCTTAGACAAGATCTGGAAAAAACTAGGAAATGAAACACCCAGCTGAAAGATGGAAGGCATGGATACCAGCTCCAGGTCAGCCTTGCTATCCTCTGCATGGCCCTGGATAAGTCCCTAACCTGTCCTGGCCTCAGTTTCACATATAAGATGAAGTAGTGCCTACAACTAGGGGTTGTTGTGTTGATTCAGAGACGTGTTGCTTCTGCATCTGCTTTCTAAATTACAGGGCCCAAACAAATAGGAATTAAGATTTATTAGCTGTGACAGAAGGTGGAGAGTCTCTCATGTTTGTTTTAGCAGGGTTGACCTATATACCACTGGCTCAAGGGTGTCTGTTAAAGTGAATCACCTGTTGCCTTCTGGGCCATGCTGGAAGTGACATGCCATATTGTGGTGAACTCCTTTTGCACCACATCAAGATCAGGTTGCTCTTACACAACGAGCGAGATTTATGAACACACACATTCTTCCCCCTTGGAAACAAAACAGTGACTTGGGCAGGGTAGCTATCAGGAAAGTGACTCACCTGGTGAATATGTGATTAATAATGTAGATTTGGCCTGAGTATTAGTGTAGGCATCTGTATATGGATGGGCAAAGGATAAATAGCAAGTCTACCAAGTGGAGCGTGTTGGGGAGCCTGACTGTGCCAGGGCTGTACTAGGTATTTAAATGAGCTTGTACCAGCAACACTCACTCAGCATTTATTTGTTTATACATCTTTCTCACCTGCTAAGCTGTGAACTCCTTGAGGACAGGGGCTGTTCCTGCTCATCTTTGTTTTTCTGGTTACAGTGCAGTGCTTGGCACGTAGTAAATGTTTATTGGATGAATGAATGAATTTGATTTATATTTATTCAAGTAGAGGGGGTTGTGGAAGGCATGAAAGTAAGATTATTTCTGTTGTCACCTAGTAATTTCACAGATGTCTTCTCCAGTGCAGATCCTTACTCAGGGGAAAATCCTGCATTTATATATAGGTGCATTATGGCAGGTATGGCCTCTTCCTGTGTCCCCAGCTGGGCTGCTTTGGCCTGATGGCCCTGTGGTAAAGGCTGGTTCCTCACTTGTCCCCATCTCTTTCAAGGCATATAGTAATAATATGCTGCCTCAGTCTTTTTTCTCCTTTGATTCCTTTCAAGGCTGCAATTGGTTCATTTTTCCTCAGACAATCTCCCTAGACACCCTGGTCTTCATTCCAGTTCCTCCTTTTGTTTTCCAGTGCATGTCCTCATCTGCAGGAACCTTTTCAGATGGTCAGGTTTGTTCCTGTTCATGAATTAAAACCCAGACCAATCACCATCTCCCAGCATATCTCACTCGTGGCAGGTGAACTTGAAAAGCACCAGTGAAGAACTTGAAAGAAGGAAAAGCCTGGCCCGAGGCTCCAAGTAAAATAAAAGCAATGAAGCAGCAGTGCTGTCAACCTTGAAAGCTTCTAACAGTGCCCCTAAGCCTCCTTTTGAATCACTCAGTCTCCCTTTACCTCCTCAGCTTTCTTAAAGGAAATTCCCTTCCTCAGGTACCAGACTCAACAAAGGACAACCAAACTCCTTTAGTTTTACACTACTGGAAGAAGAGTGGGATTTGGAGTTGGAAGGCCAACATCAAGTCCTGCTGCCACTGAGTAGCTGTGTGATTCTGAGAAAGTGTCTAGGCTTTCTATGCTTCTATCTCCGCAAGTGTTGAACTATTACAGTGTACTACCAAATACCACCTATACACAGTATCCTAAAGTATATGTACACAACTTGTAGCTAAGAAAGCCCCATAAACATGTCATATATCCCTGATGTTATGGCAGGTTTTTTCGTATTTCATATCTTGTGAATTTTGGTTACATTATATCCTGTTTCACTTACACATACTTGATGTATTTCATTTGCATTATAGGCTGAAGTAGTCATTGCCAGGTTGAGAATTAATTTCCCGTACATAGCGTGCCTTTCATGATCAAACTGTTTGAATTTCAAGTAACAAATAGTATTATTATGCAATGTATCCTGTTGGTAAGTTAATTGAGAAGTAGGTATCTCTAGATTGTTAAGTGTAAATGACAGAAATTTTATTTCATACTTCTGTTCCCGCCCTAGTGTTGGGCACTAAGCAGGCTCTTAAGACCTACTCTTTTTTTTTTCTTTAATTGAAATCTTTATTGGTACATTACATATACACATCATGATTGCACTCCAAAATGGGGATTTGTACCAGTATAAGACACAACTTAATTCTCATTTTTTCCCATAGCCCTACCCACCCTACCACCCCCCTATATACATAAAATGTTTCCTTTCTTTTTGGTTATAATAACATTGTTTTTCCCCCTTCACTCTATTTTACTTTGAGTATTTTCTATTTCACAATATATAACATACAATTCTAGGACTCATTTACATCTTTATTTTCTCATACCAGAGAAAAGATGCGATATGTACCTAACTGTGACCTATTTATTTCACTTATGAGGATATCCTCAAGGTATGTCTATTTAAGTATAAATGATTCAAACTTATCATTTTTCATGGCAGAGTTATACTCCATTCTGTAGAAGAACCACAGCTTTTTTATCCAGTCTCCAGTTGATGGACACTTGGGTTGTTCCCAAGGTGTAGCAATCACAAACTGAGCTGCTATAAACATGGGTGCACATATGTCACTGTGATATGAGTCTTTAAATTCTTTTGTGTATATACCTAGCAGGGCGATGGCCAGGTCGAATGGGACCTCCAATCCTAGCTTTTTTTTTTTCAGGTTTTTTTGAGACAGGGTCTTGCCTTGTGGTTCAGGCTGGCCCTGAGCTCAGCCTCCAACTCACATCACAGCAATCCTCCTGCCTCTGCCTCCCAAGTGCTGGGATTACAGGTGTGACCCACCACGCCTGGCACTGTGGTATGTGGTACTGGTTGCTGCTGAGCATGAGTCTCCACTCTCAGTATGGTATGTGGTTACCGGGGATTGAACCTGGTTCCTTGCACTTGCAAGACAGGCGCCATAACCACTGAGCTAACTCCCCGGCCCCCAATCCTAGCTTTTTGAGGAATCTCCAAACTGATCTCCACAGGGGTTATACTAGTCTACAGTTAAGACCTACTCTTGTTGATAGTTTGAAGAGCCATCTTTGTTCTGACCTATAGTCATTCTTTGATAGCAATTTGTCTTTACTTACTATTAAAATTAATTTATATTTGAGTTGAGAATGGGGAATTAGAGGTCTTTCTTTAGATCTTTTTGGTGTTAGGGTATGCTTTTTTATTCCTAGGTTGGATAAATTTGGTTAAGTAAAATCAAGTCTGCTTGCAAAATGCTATACAAAAGGAAAGTATGAGTCTTCTTGTTGGTTCCCTAGTGGGGTGATTTTTCCAGGGCTTTTGTTTTTGTTATTTCCATAAAGTTCTTGCTTTGTAGTTCAGACTGGCCTTGAACCCACTGTGTAGCACAGGGTAGCCTGGAATTTACAGTGATCCTGCCTCAGCCTACTGAATGCTGGAGTTACAGTCGTATACCACCATTCCTGCCTTTTTTATTTTAAGATTACATTTTTTTCTCCACTGACGAAGAACTCCATTTCCCAATCTCTTGTTGGAGTATTTGAGAAAAATATACCAAATGCAAGAACCTAAAAATATGGAGTTTATCATCTTACTTGAAACCAGTTTTACTTCATATAAATGATCTTTCATGTTGACCATAGTACTTTTATCTACAGAGATTATCTCAAGTTTAATCCTGTCCTCAACAAGCAGATGAAAGGTAGGGCTGACATTATGCAGAACTAAGTGTTTGTAGAGCAATATGATAAAATCCAGAGGAAAGCTATTGCATATCTGCCCGAAGAATTTAAAAAGGGGCAGAACACTGTTAGTAAGGATACTGAGGGGCTTCTGAATGGAGGGAGGAGGTCGGAGCAAGGGTCTTCCAGTCCTAGCTTTCTCTTCCAAGCTTGCTACATTTGTGCAGAGGTTGTGTAACAAGGCATTCATCACTGTTGAGTATTGTTGGTTTAATTTGGTTTCACTGCTCTTGGGCTCCCTTTGTCTTACCTTACAAGCATATCACCATGAATGCTTAAATCATTAACAACTCATTAGAAGTCCTTTGGCATTTTCATTTTCTACCAAGCTTCCTTCCACCTGCATGAGGGATCCTGCACGAGCCTGCCTGGCAGGGCCACACCTGAGCAGCTTCTAGCAATTTGGCTGTCAAAAGGCCGCTGAATAAATAGACTGATTGGAGCGAGCATCTGTTCATTGAAAACCCTTGAAAAGAAGGACGGGCTGTAGGATAGAGAAGGATAGTTGAGGGTCCCTCTCTTGAGCCTAAAGGACTCTTCAGCAATTAGCCCTTTGATTCTTTTTATGCAACAGCTTTTAATCCCCCTTTCAGACACTATATTTCTACTTTTTGTTTCCTTTTTCTTCTTTCAGGATTTCTATAGCTTCTTTCTTTCAAACTTATAGTGTTTTAAGTAGTCCTGTTATTTCATTTATTGTCATTGGGAAGGAAATTTTTTTAAAAAATTCCACAGCTGGAACTGGGGGCCTGAGCTTTACACATGTGTCTTCTGCTGAGCAGTATTCCAGCTGGAAGTAAAGTCTTGATGGAGATGAAGTGGTGCATCACTTAAACTGACTATGGGGTCCTTGTTCTAAGCAGTTGTAGTATTTTTTTTGGCCACTTGATGCATACTACATACTACATATATGTACTGAGAAATGTGTCTATTTGATTTCACCATTCTGGGAATATCATGTGTACTTACATATGCCTTATTGGTACAAGTAAGTCACTCAGCATAGTCTCTTGATGCACTGAAGAGACACAGTACACATAAGATATATGAGGCTCTTGCTACTGTTATACAGTGTAATGAATTTTCTTTCTTCTTTTTTTTTTTTTTTGGTGTTACTGGGGATTGAACGTTGGCCTTTTTGTACTAAGCTACATCCTCAGACCTCCTTTTAAAAAAAATGTTTTTGAGACAGGATGTCTCTAAATTGCCCAGGCCAAACTCAAATCTGTGATCCTCTTGTTTCAGCCTTCCAGAGTGCTGGGATTATAGGTATGTGCCCACCATGATTGGCTTACAATAAACTTAAAAATAATAATAATAATAATAATATACTTTAAAAGTACAGCATAGTAAATGTATGAACTACACTATGTAGTAGTAGTACACAACTATGTAGTAACTATGTAGTAGTACTACAACTATGTAGTAACATAGTTGTGTATTACTGTTATCAGGTATTGTACCCCGTACACAGTTGCACATACTATACTTTCATAGGACCGTCAGGGTGGTAGGTTTGGCTGTGTCAGCAGTAGCACATGCACATGAGTACAGCAGAACGCTGTGGGCGACAAGGGCTCAGGTGTTGCTGGTTGACAAATTGTGCAGCACAATCATAATCTTATGGGACAAGTGATGTGTATATGGTCTGTGGTTGACTACAACTTTGTTAGATGACGTATGACTGTATATCTGTCACTGTCTACTTGTCCATCCATACACATATATCCACCTAATCTTATGCCAAAGAGAATGGTGCCAATTTAGTATCTCATAAAATAAAAATAATTAGTAATTTTAGTATATTTAAAATATTTTACTCATTCTTCCCAAGAGTTTCTCCACTTCTGAGTTGAGTTGGTGAACTATTTGTTCTTTGGCAAACTGATCAGTTGCCACTTGTAGTGAGAGAAAGACATTCAATCAATCAAAGTGTTTCTGCTACATTGGCATGCTTTGTAATGGAAATGAAAATGACAGCATGTTTTTGTCAGCTTAAATGAATAGGTTTCCTTCAGATCCGCTGTGAAGTTGGTATTAGAGATAACTCAGCCTTTGAATGCTGGTGATTAATTATGGAAATGCCCAGTGGGGGCACTGGAAGCACTTGATCTCAGCTCTGCTTCTCACAGACATATTTCCCTGTTGAAGCATCATTTTATGAGAGAACAAGCGTGACCTGGTTGTGGTCATGGTGATGCCTAGCAGAAGGCCTTACCCTGTCTTTAAAGATTGGTTTATTTGAGAAATCCATTCCTTTACTCTTTTTTTTTTTTTTTAACCCATCCATTCAGGTATCCAACATTCCATGTGTCTACTCTATGATAGACTCCAGTTTGTGCTGGAAATAGAGTTACAAACAGGGTGAACCACATACTTGCTTTTGTGGAGCTGTTATCTTTGTGAGAGAAGTATTTGACAAACAAGTAAGTGGGTAAATTAATAAGTAGTTTAGTGTTCTAGAGGAAATAGAAACAAGGCGGCGAGCTGGAGAATGGCTGTCAGGGAAGAGCCAGCTTGTTCACCAGACCCAGGCGAGGAATGCCTCCTGGACAGGTCTGAGCTGCTGAGAAAGACGAGCCATACAAGGCATGTGCCCAGGGCTGTGGTAGGCACAGTATATAAGGTCAGTGTGCAAAGAGGGCCGTGAGCAGGTGGAGCGGGACGGGGACCTGGGGATGGGCAAGGGCAGCCAGAGAGCACAGAGCCAGAGGATGCA
Source organism: Petromus typicus (assembly GCA_004026965.1). Classification (NCBI taxonomy): domain Eukaryota; kingdom Metazoa; phylum Chordata; class Mammalia; order Rodentia; family Petromuridae; genus Petromus; species Petromus typicus. The sequence continues at coordinate 1,726 of PVIR01031146.1, read as the reverse complement.
GCAGGACGCTGCATTTGATCACCAGTGCAGTGAGAAGCCAAGGAAGGCAATAAGCAGTGGAGCGACGCATCCGATTTATTTATATTTTTAAGATCACTCTACTTGCTGTGTGGAAAATAGATATTAGTGGGTAGAAGTGGAAAGAAGGATACCATTTGCAAGATTCTTGCAGTAATCAAGTGAGAGGTGATGGAAGTGAAAAGTAGGCAAATGTGACACTTGCTTTCTCTCTCTGTTGGTGGTAGATGAAACCAGAACGTGTGGTATACTTCCGATTTTGTTTAGTTCTGTTTTTCTGAGACAGAAGTCTTTCTGGCCAAGGCTGAGTCAAGGCCCTGGCTAGCCTTGAACTCCTGATAATCTTCTTGCCTCAATCTCCTGAGTGTTGGGATTACAGGCGTACACCATTATGTGTAATATTCTTAACTCACACATCAAAGGAGCATTCCCAAGGAGCAGTGGCAGGGTATAATGTGCAGCTCTGGTTCCATTTACATGAGATTGTGGCACTTTCCATTGGACAGTGTTGCCACTTGGAGTGCGTGAGAAGGTAAAGCTTATACTGTGTAGGGCCTCTTGAACTTCTTTGTAAACCCACTTGAACTTATCTGAAAGAATTCAAGCTTTTGTGCTCTGTTTGCCAGAAGCTGGGTACAAAAATCATCCATTGGGTGTGATTTCAGGGCTGTTGTCAAGTTCCCTTGTAGCTGAACAGGCTGCAGACCTCTCTTCCGTCATTATTGTTAGCTTTACCTCTTTAAAATGTTTTTGCCCCATACCTCACTCAACCGGCTATTTATAGTTAATGTGAAATTGGCTTTGCTTTCTTATGAGGTTTTGCTGAGGGGTTGAGGACTACCAAGTGCCAAGTTAGGGAAGTAAAGGAAGCAGGTATGTGGGCTGGAACTAGACGGTCAAGGCACTTAAGTGGTTGGTTGATTTGTTTATGAGACAAAATCTGACTGTGCTGCCCAGGCTGGTCCTCCCTCCTGAACTCAAGTAGTCTTCCTGCCTCAGTTTGCTGAGTGCTGGAATTGCAGGTGTGCACACAGGAGCCTGGCTCCTACTTAACAGTTTTGCCTAACCTTGAACTCTTACTGTCCCTGAGAATTAGTGTCCTGATGTCTAAAGTGAAGGCATTGGGTTAGATCATTGCAGTCCCCTTCCGTTAACTCTCCCTGCTGGGTAGGTTTGTACCTGCCAAGCGTGGGTGTTTTTCACCCTTTGTTCTTATGTGAGGAAATCTGTGTTTTCTTTCCTTTTCTTCTCCCAGAAAAAGCTGTCTGTGGCAGTGTTTAAAATGTCAACTCACTGATTCCTGGAAGAGAAGAGCTCGCAGTTTCAGAGTGGTCTGGATTCTGGTTAGCAGCTGGGCTCAGTGGCTGGGCTCCAGTGTGGGGTGCTTATCTGTGGGAGCCAGAAGGCCTCTGTACCCAGAATAATTACACTTCTTTGGTGAGGAAGAGGTGGGCAAGCATTGTGAGGGAGAAAAAAAAATGCTCAGGTCAAGGTTTTCCAGTGGAATAGTATTTGAACCATCATTGATAAAACAGAATTTTTTCCACTTTAAAGAGATCACTAGGAAATGTGTAGAAAGGGAGGTCTCAACGATTAACATAAGTATTTACCTCCTATTTGGTTAGCATTTTGTTCTTTTAAAAATGAGCTCACTGGGACCAGGGATTTAGCTCAGTGGTTCTGGCACCTGCCTTTCAAGTTTAAAGTC
>PVIR01031145.1:0-19649 GCA_004026965.1 Petromus typicus | reverse complement strand
AGCAATCCTCCTGCCTCTGCCTCCCGAGTGCTGGGATTACAGGCGTGAGCCACCACGCCCGGCACTGTGGTATGTGGTACTGGCTGCTGCTGGGCATGAGTCTCCACGCCCAGTATTGTTATGTGGTTACCGGGGAATCGAACCCGGGTCCTTGCACTTGCAAGACAGGCGCCGGAACCACTGAGCTAACTCCCCGGCCTATCTGGAAACATTCTTAATGACTTATTATGCTTCTTGTTATATAATTGCTGCTGTAAATACATTTCACTTTTACTATTCCATTTTGTAGGAAAATACACAAGAGGTAGTACTGTTATTACCTCAGGCAAGAAGGTGTGACTCTGAAATAATGATTTGGCCGATTAAGACCTTTGTTTTTTCATCTGTAAAGTGAAAAATTTGGACTAGATAAATTATGGTTGTTTGCCATTTTAAAATAACAGACTTAGCCAGATGTAGTAAGGCACACCTGTAATCCAAGCCCTTGGGATGCTGAGGTAGAAAGATTGACACAGGTTGAAGGCCAACCTGAATTACACAGCAAGACCATGTCTCAAAATCTACAAAAAATTAAAATTGAAAAAAATAACAAACTTAGCCAGCTTGACACACCCCTGACATTAACTACCAAAATGAAATATGGAAAAATGGTCTCTGTATTCAAATTCAGTAAGCATTTCAAGTCATTTTTGAACCAACTCCTTAAACAGAAACTCTACACCAACTCATTAAAAATCCAGAGCTAATAATCCCATCAAAAGAGTAAAAGAAGTGATTGATTTACAGGCTAATGAAATTAGCCAGACATTCTCTCCTTTGACTTACCTCCACTGCTGAGAAAATTTCTGTTTTCTTCAGTGGGCTCAAGTTGCATATTCTAGCCACTACTGATTTCTTATTCACAATCCATTCCCTTTTCCTTCCCTGTTAATAGAGTATCTTGTTTTTTGTTTTTATTTGCTTGGTTTTGCATTACCACCCAAGCAACAGAAGGGCTGAGTTAGCCTAAGCCACTCAGTAAATGGATTCCCAGAATCACAGAGGCTTCCAGTGCTTACCTTCTCCTTCCAAGCATTAAGAAGATTACATTTTCCCACAGATACCCTCCATCCTTGCAGTTGAGCTGGCCCATGTGACGAATTATACCCACTAGTCTATAGTGAGTTTGGAAAGAGAAGAGTGTCTTCACAAGGTGTGATAAAAATACAGGAAATGCTGCTGTGCAATGCATCCAGTAGAGAAGCAGCCTTGTCAAAACATTATGCTATGCCCTGATCCATCTTATTCACCAGATTTGGCATCACGCAATTTCTGGCTCTTCCCCAAAGTCAAAATGATCATAAAAGGTAACTGTTTTGAATCAGTTCAGGATATCTGGATAGCTACAGAGAGCAACTGAAGATGCTTAGAAGAAAACATCTCAAACTGCTGCAGAGTGGCAAGAATGATGGGATGGGGGTGTTCAGGAGGGGGACTGTCTTTCACTGTAATAAAACTCAACATTCGCTGGATTTTTCACTCACAGCTCCTTTGTGTCACTTCCAGGTGGAGCATTTGTCAAGGTAGGTCCTCATAATGTTCACTCTTCCCCAGACTCTCAACTAATATTACTGATGATGGTCAAGCCTCTTTTGTTTTTTGTTTTGTTTTGTTTGTTTGGTTTTGGGGGGTTTTTTGAGACAGGGTCTTACTTTGTAGTTCAGGCTGGCTCTGAGCTCACTATGTAGCCCAGGTGAGCCTCCAACTCACATCAGCCCTCCTGTCTTTGCCTCCCAAGTGCTGAGCTTACAGGTTTTGTTTGATAACACCCAGCACAGTGGTATATGGGACTGATTGCTGGTGGATGTGAGTCACCACACCCAGCATTGTTGTATGGAGTTACCGGGGCTCAAACTAGGAACCTTGCGCTTGCAAGGCTAGTGCCAGAAGCACTGAGTCAAATCCCAGGCCCCTGGACTTTTAATTATGTGAAATAATAATTTTATTTGCCTGTTCCTCCATAATCCATAGGCAAAAACTACATTTTGTGTATCTTTAATGTCATCACAATTCTTAGCATAGATCTAGCTAAAGAAGCATTCAAGAATATTGCTTTCAGAAATAAAATATTATCTTTTAGAAGGAAGGAAATGTTATATAATTTGATTCAATTCAGTCTCTTTAGATGAAGAGATTAAGACCAAGAGACATTACAAGGTTTATTAAGTTCACATAACTCTGTTATTGCAGAACTGGGGGGGGGGACAAATAATAAATGACTTCATAATACATTACAATCATGCCAGGTGGTACATGTAATTCCAGCACTTAGAAGGCTAAGGCAGGACAATAACAGTGTTTAAAGCCAATGGAGCTATAGAGCAAGATCCTGACTCAAAAAAAGGAAAAAAAGAGAAAAATCACCATCATTTCCTAATCAAAATACCAAAGTCTTGAGACAATGTAAAAACTTTGAAGTTAAAACAGGTATAGTTTATTTACCAGCGATGTGACCTTGAACAACTTGCTTAACCACTGGCTTCTGATTTTGTTCATCTATAAAATGGGATAATAATCCCTAGTCCATAGACCCAATATGTTAAAAACACTTAGTAGAAAGACAAGCAGGTAGTAAATCCCTCTGTATTTTGTAGCCCTCTTTAATGCTGTTTATTCATGGCTAATTCATTTTTATCCATTAGGAGGGATCCCATTCTCCTTTACTATTCATTCAAGCCACTGACCTGGTCACTGGTATAATTGTGTATTACTTGCTATAGAAGCTGCTCTTTTCCTTGCCACAGATCTACCATGATGGCAGCAAAAGGAGCTGGATGATTGCTAACCATCCCCTGGCTTAGCTATTTGGTCAAGAGATGAAGCAATTCCTCCAAGATTTTTAGATTTAGAAAGAAGATATCTCAAGCCTTAACCTAGATAAAATCTGGGAGATATGCCTGGATATAGTTTTTGCCAAATGAAGAAATCCATTCTACATTGAAAGAATAAAGTCAATGGAAGGAGTTGCAGGCAGAGAAGACTTTTTTTACTCCCAAATTCTCACCTCAAGGTTTTTTTTACCCATAGGTGAATTTTCACCTCTCCTGTTCATTAAATTCATCTCTCCTATAATTTCCCATGTCTTCTCAATATATTCCTCATTTTTCCTAAGCTATTTCCAGACCACTTTATTTTAGATGCAATTACTGTACTATATTACTATAAAGTAGACAAATAAGAGTGAAAACCTTTAGTTTTTTGTTTTGTTTCATTTTTGAGAGAGGGTCTCGCTTTGTAGTTCAGGCTGGTCCTAAACTCATCCCCAAACTCACAGCAATCCTCCTGCCTCTGCCTCCCAAGTGCTCGGATTACAGGTGTAGCCGCCATACCCAGCTAGATTTATTATTTTCATTTGTGCCCTGAATACCACTTAAGAATTACAGTAAACTGTATCAAAATGAATCAACAAATTTTTAGCATAACTATCTGTGAAGTACCTGTATCAGTGACTTCAAATTACCTCCCTGTATGTAGTTTGTCTGATTCTGTAATAACAGGCCCTGATTTCTAGATGATCTATTGTAACTCAGCTAAAATCTGACATTTTCTAGTCTCCCTTGCAATGAGCAGCCATATGACATTTGTACTGTTGAGCTCTAACCCAAGTGACTTACAAGTCATGTTAAAATTATTGGAAAGGAAAGAGATATACCGTTTTTACCTTTCTCTCCACTGAATTACCTGGAACTCTTTAGGCCATCTTGGATCACAAGGAAGATAGCAAAACCTTGCAGAGAACAAAGAATAGGAAGTGGAAAGAGCTGTGTCCCCAACAATTTTGTGGCACCTCCATGCCATCCTAGACTTCCCATCTGTAAAATTATTTTATGTGAAAATAGGCTGCTACCTTAGTCTTCTCTGGTACATCGCACTGAACCTATTCCTGATACAATTAATATAATGTCATAGTAATTAGGTAAATAATATTGAGTTCAGTTGGATCATTAGTGCTATAACAAAAAAATCTTAAATGTAACAGACAATACATGATACTATATTTGTAGGTTAAAAGACAAAAATAAAAGTATGGGCTTGGTAAGGAAAGGATAGGTCTAAGGTCAGAGGAGAAAATTCCAGCCAGAAAACAATAATTTACCACTGTCAATATGTTACAAATATTTGTTCCAACAAGAACAAACCAAGGTTCCAATGTTCAGCTTTAAATCTTATAAGTACACCCAAGGAAAATTAAGTTCTGAGGGAAAGACTAACCAAACTAACAGAAGTCCAAAAGGCCAAAAGTTCTTCTTAAGGGCAGAGACCCTGCCTACCTGTCTCGATCACCACTGTGTAGCATAGTTATTGAATGAGTTAATTTTCATTGCAATATAACTGCGAGCAGGAGAAGAAAAGTTACCACTGGCTACTTAGTATCTTGCACAGTTTCCATGGGAACATGGCTATGTGAAGTCATGGTTCATAATGTTGATTCTAGCCAGATTTGAATTTTTGCTCCACCACTTACTACCTGTAAGACTTGAGGAAAGGTGTGTGTGTGTGTGTGTGTGTGTGTGTGTGTGTGTATACGCACATGCCACAGTGTCTTGGCATGCGCGGCAGTTCCGTCTGGCTTCGGACTCACTTTGTAAAACAGGCTGACTTCAGGCTTGCAGCTATCCTCCTGCCTCAGCCTCTGGCAGATGGGATTACAGATATGTGTCACCACAGCCAACTAGGGAATTTTTATACCTCTCTTTCTTTCATGTGTTTATATCTGTAAAATAGAAATAATAATATTGTCTATTTCATAGAGTTGTTGCAACTATAAAATGAATTATTGCATGTAAAGCTCTTAAGAACAGAGCCTGACACAGAGTAAGCACACAATAAATGTTGGCCATTTATAGCTTTACAAAAACTCCTAAGCTAAAGTAAGCCTTTGTGGACATTATTTTTATTGTCTGATCTAAATCAAAAGTTAAGATAACATGAAAACAGAATCTAAAAAAGCCAAACAAAATAAGTGATTGGCAAGATTTCCTGGAACCAAGGCTAAATGCCATTTTAGTTTTAGAGTAAAGCTATAACACAATTGTTGATATTTAAAACAAGGAGTAAAGGTTCCAAAAACAACTCCCTATAAATTGTGCTGACATGATTTACAAGAAGACTTGTAAGCCCACATAGATGGAGGTCAAGTGGGACTAAGTTGTATTTATTTCAAGGTTGACCATTTAATTTCAAGTGCATCCCTGGGCTACAGAATGTCGCTCAGTAATGGAGTTTGTGCTTAGCATGCACAAGACCCTGCGTTTGTTCCCCAGCACAATAATAATAATAGCAACAATAACAACAAAAATATGCTCTAACATTTATGTATCAAATGGCTGAGAAGACCACACAACTTACTTTATCTCTTTAAAGAGCAAGAAACTCGTTAGAGTCACCATCCTACCAAAGGCCTCCAAACTGTGCCAGATCTAAAATGGCTTCCTCTCCCCTGTACACCAAAGGGCAGCCTGTCAGTAACATCCCTAACCTGCCACCCAGGGCAAGCCAGTCCTGATCTGCCACAATGCTGTCCCAATCCCTAAGTCCCCATAAAAACCCCACTCCACTTCCCAGGGGGCACTCTCTCCCTCCCCCATCTCCATGGCCCCCCTCACCCCCCCCCCCCCCCCCCCCCCCCCCCCCCCCCCCCCCCCCCCCCCCCCCCCCCCCCCCCCCCCCCCCCCCCCCCCCCCCGTCAACCTTCCCCCTCTCTCTCTCTCCCTCTCCCTCCCTTTCTTCTCTTTCTTCTCCCTCCCTCCTGTCTGAGGCAGCCTGGCAGGCAGCTTTCACCTCTATGAAAGCCTTGAGACAGGTGCGATGGTTGTTCCTGTTTCAGCTCATTTTTCTTTCAAAACTAACAATTGCTGAGTTTACTTCAAACAAAGAGGACTTTTATAAAACTCATGAACTGACACCACTGAGTTTTGAGTGCCCTGCCCCTGTCTCTCCTTCCTCATATAATTTCTGCTTTTCTCTTTCACTTCTATTCTTCATTCTACATTTTGGGTTCTCCTTGCTTAAAATGTTGGATCTCTTATAATTTAATTTTTCTCATAGCACCAGGTACAATCACAACCTGTAAATTGTCATAGTTTCTTGGCTTACATTCTCCAGAGGAGGAAACCTTTGTGGACTTGCATGTCTATTTACTGGGCCTTTATCTCAGGTCTCCTGGCCTTGAGTCAAGTATGACTTCTGGTCCAAACTCAAACTACTTCCAGGCACTGGTGGCTGCCAGTTCAAAACTGAAATACATACAATGAGCTGTGGATTTGCACACAACAGATCCTTTAGTATGTTTCATTTACAGAACACACCAATGCCCTAACAAAGAATCATGGCCAGACGAGTCACCATTGGCTCCCCAGTCTATGAAAGACACTTGACTAACTTTTAATTGAATGCATTAGTGAATGAATAAATGAAGATAGTAAACTTTATTGCAACAGGAAGTATTCAATTAGATCCTGCAAATGTTTTCCAAGGAGTTTTTATAGCTACTGATATATTTTTTATATTTTAATAGGTATTTTTAAATATCATAGGAGACCTTATATATAGTTATGGTCACATTCCTAAGTTGAAGAAATACAATTAACTTGTCTTTCCTTTTATGGAATATTCTTCATTTAAAATAACAGCCTAATGTATGCGATCTTTTCACTCTTAATATTTTATATGCCTCTAAGACAAAAATATGCTTGATTGGTTTTTCTCCACAACTTACACTGAATGCACTTGCCAGCATCTGCTGGATAGATATGGTGCTGTGATCATAGTTTTTTCACCAAATGGGGTTGATCCAACAACTAATTCTAATATTTACAATCTGGATTTATCTAAAATGTCTGAGACATAAACAGCATAAAGATAATCCTAAAATATTTAAACTTCGTATGATTATGCCTCTTCATGACCTTATATTTAGTACTTCAAGACTCATACTCAGCAGTATGTCAAAATTCTCATCAGTTAGTGGCCTATTTTGATTGTCTGAACTACTTTGAATATAAAAAGAATATTTTTGCTCCAACTGAGCTTGACATAACAACAGATAAGCTTATGAGCCTGTGGTAAGCAGGTATGTACCCAGATAATTTTTATTTTTGTAGCAGAGAATTTTTTTCCTTTCACGGTCTCCCCTTACCACTTTGCTCCCAAAAGCCCTATGATACATTTTGCATTCAAGTATCACATACAGATAAAATAAGGTAAATTTTTACAGGTAGACGCTAACTTGGAGGTGTATGTATATATATATATTTCTGTATTTTAAATTTTATAGGTATGAATCAATCACACTGTGACAGAACAGAATGGACAGTTTAGTGAATAGAGGTCTCATATTTATGACTCATAATTTTCCAAATTCATAGATATATATGCTTGTTAAATCACCAGTGTTTTCCACAAGAAAGGACATCACATGCTCATGATAACAAATGAAAATCAAATGAAGTACAACACTCTTCCCCTAATATCCCTGCTGTGTTATCCAACCGCAGAATAATCTTCTGGTGCTTTCTTGTCATCAAGCTGCACAACTTGTTATGCTTATTTCCCAGCCTCCTTTGTTGGCAGGGTGAATCCAGGTGCTGGCTGATGGGATGTGGGCAAAAGTGACCTACGTTACTTCCAACCCTGATGGTGAACACCCTTGCAAGGACTCCAACTCTTTCTTTCCCTGCCTTGGTGATCTTAGAGGCTACACATTCTAATGGTCCAGGTATCAGACAGAAGTGACCTGGATCCCAAACTGTCCACTAGGAGAAAAGCCGTTCTATAGAGATTGGACTGACATGGGCAAAAAAATAAATCTTTACTACATTAAGTCACTAGTGTTAATTAACCAACTACTACAATGACCAAGAGGATAATGGGAAGCAAAAATCCAATCCCTGTCCCCAGCCTTGTGTCCTCAGCTGCGTACCTCAAGGGATATCTTTTCTAACTCAAACACAGGCACCACATGGACCACTCATTTGATAGCATTCACTCTACTGGTTTTTGTAATTCCCTCACTACAGATCTGCCACATTAATATTCCTAAACTATGGCTCTAATCTACATTTTCTGATCAGAAGCTTCCAGAGAGGCCTCATGCCTTCATGGAATAAACAATAAATGTGTCCAAAATGTTCCATTACTCATTGACTAGATCCACCTAAACAATATAATCACCATCATTGTCTTCTTACACCTGTGTCCTCCATCCCATATCACCCTAGTTTATGGAAATAGCACCTTCACTTATTCCAAGAATTTCTACAGCTTAAAATTTCTTCTAGGCCCCCAGCATTCTCCAACCACCTTTTCCTTTAATGCCCTAATTAGAAGGGTAAACTTCCATGCTACATAGTATGCTTCTATCCAGTTTATTTGGGGGCAAATGGGAGGTGCATCTCACAGTTACTCCTAATTAGTTCACTCTACAGCATATTCTTCCACTCGGGTGCAGCAGCACCCCTTATTGGATCTCAATATGTACAGGATGTCAATAGTAATTCATGACAAAGGGATGAAAAGCGAGAGAGAGAGACAGCAACATATCATGCACCTACTACATACTCTGTGTAGCTCTTGGAACTGCCAAGATGGGCCTAGGATTTAGCTCAGTGATTCAGGTGCCTGCTTTGCAAGTCCTAGGGCCCAGATTCGATCCCAGTAACCACATACAACAATGCCAGGCATGGTAACTCACACCTGTAATCCCAGCACATGGGAGGCAGAGGCAGGAGGATTGCTGTGAGTTCAAGGCTAAGGTCAAGGCCAGCCTGAACTGCAGAGGTGAGACCCTGCCTCAAAAAAAAAAAAAAAGAATTTCCAAGATGTCCAATTAAATGTGATTTTCAGATAATGAATCATTTTTTACTGTGTCCCAAATATTGCATGGAATGTACTTAAGCTAAAAAATTATTTGTTGCTTTCTAAAATTCAAATATAACTTAGATATTCTGTATAATATTTATTTGCTAAATCAGACAATCCTAATAGCAGTCTCCTTTTCGGTAAATTGTTAGCCTATGTCTGAGGTTAAAGAAGAACCACACTGTTCGTACTAATGAATAAACTATGAGGAATACTACCATTTCAAATAACATCCTCCCCAACAGCAATGTTTTCCTGCCTATTACTCATGGGTTACAATGATTTCTACATAACGAACCTCTCATATGACAAAAAGCCTCTTGAAGTCAAGAATCTTATTCTTTCACTGGCTGACTGGATCGTACAGGCATCTCTCGTACACCGACTATCTACTTGCTACATTGACATTTCAGGAATTCAAAACCAGCAACAGCACCAGAAATTTTAAAGCAGATAAAAACGTCAGAGGAAAATGCCTTGGGGATGTATAACAGCAAATCCTAGCGCTTTTTCTGACTTGCATAATGAACTACAGATTTTGTAATTTTGGCTTTGCACATATGTTTCCCAATATCTTACCCTGTCTTCCAGGGAATATTGCATGGGTTTTACCTGAGGACCTCATATGCTCATGAGAACACAGGCTGTGTCTAGAAGTCATTGGTAAGATAGATTGCTTGAGGAGTAACTACCTCCTTACAACAAAAAAGCAGTAGCATCTCCACTTGGTAGCTATTTCCCTCTTCCATACACATGGACTCATCACCTGTACCATTTGAAAGTAGCAAACCAGCCACAGATTCATAAGCCTCGGTCTTATGAATTACACAGTCTCGCTGTCCAGCCCCTGCCCCTTGCACTTAGTAGCTCCTCTGAAAGCCAGAAAGATAGTGGATTAGATGAAACTGGTTAATTAAATGGCATAGAATGTATATAGGGTCATTAGAAACAAATGACCTTGTTCTTTCTCCCCTGGGACGCTTACAAAGGATTCAAGCATATATTATGCTCCAGATGCAAATTAAGTTTCTAGTATGATAGTTCTTTTCTAGGGAATAAGAAATTAATCAGAGCCATAGAAATGCCCTGTGCTTTCCTGAGGTAATGGGAGAAAGAGTGTGTGATCTGTCTCCTGTAAACTAAATCAGCTAGAGGTGGAGAGGTTCCCAGACTTATTGGTGGAAATCTATCCTTTTAGAAAAGTTTAGTTGCTTCACTGAATAAATAAATAGGTATCCATTAACAGTATTTTTAAAAAGTAGATGACACACACATAATAAAAAATTCAAAAGGCTAGAAAAGGGCATAAAAGGAAAAGTGAATCTCCCCCCCAAAACTGTCCCCCAGTCTTCTTCCCCTGAAGCTCCAATGTCACCAATTTTACATCCTTCTAGATTCTCTGACTACACAAACATTATAGTATTTTGCCTATATATATGGCTACCCACACTGATTTTTCCATTCATTATATCTTCTATGGAATATATAGATAAAAAGAATAAACCTGCACGTAATGATCTTTTTAAAAATTTAACAATATATCCTTAAAGGTCATCTGTATAATACTATGCTTCAGTATTTTTCAATGCTATATCACGTTACACTATATGAATGGACCATTAGTCAAGGCCAGTATTGAAGGACTGTTACCTTTGTGAAGGTGGAAGCTTCTCAGTTTTCTCTGTTATGAAGATGGCTTCATGTATCACTCAACAAATATTTATCAAACACTTGCTATGTTCCACACACTACAGCTAGGCCTTGCGAAGAACTGATGACAATTAGTCATACTATTCCTACACATTTCCTCATCTTCAGATTACTTGATCACGAACATGTGTGTGCTGTGGGGTTTGTACCATCCGTATCGTTTGTAATTAAAGACTCCTTCGTTGATTAAGATGCAAATCTCCTTTCCTCAATCTGTTCTCTTTTGGTAAAATGAGAGTTCCACAGTAGTAACTTTTAATCTCTCATTTTGGGCACTATTTGTCAGTTCCTTTTGTAAAGACAAGTATACTGAATTATAGAATCAAAGAATTTATATATGATATATGAGATATATGAAACAGAGAGGAAATCTCTTTTGTTTCTCTTATTTTTCATTTTATGTCTCCTTTCCATGCTGGGGATGGAAGCCAGGGCCTCAGACATACTAAGCAAGTACTCTGTCACTGAGCTATTCCCCAGCCCAAGAGGCAGAGATGAACTTTATGATCAAATAGACCAGCCTCTTCATTTATAAATGAGGAAAGTGAAACCAAGGAGATTATATATGACTGGGCTATGGTCATATATTTTTTTAAATATCAAATTGGTTCAACATTCTTCCCCAACTGCAGTCTGAAAACCAAAACTGAGACTTTTTCCTCTAGCCATAGTGGAGTAGCAGAGACCTGACTTACCCTGCACTGTAAACTCTTGGAAATGAGACAAAACAGTTTTCAGATACTGGGCAACATGCTTCACAGAACAGTGATCTCCAGGGAGAAACAAATGTGAACTTCTGATCACCTCAGCTTATTGCCTGGAGAGATTCCAGTCCATAGAACCAGCAAAGGGAGCCCAGCAAAGCTAGAGTGCACCCGAGTGAAAGAGAAGTGCAGAATTTAGGGAGGCTGAGACAGCTTGAATTGGTCTGGCTGGTTACCAAAAGGGAGAAAGCTGCCCAGAGGGAAAGAGAGAGTTGAGAGTTCTAGAGAGTTCTAGAGAGTTGCAGGGGCCTCGACTGAGTCCAAGCTGAGCGTCTCAGCACTAGGGCATGAGGGAACTACCTGAGATGCAGGAGATACCTCCAGGGACAAGCACTGATAGTCACACAGGAGTGGCAACAGCTCACATTCACAAGCTCCAAAATGGGAAAGCGTTGATACACTGGCTATTGCTTCGTAAGACCAAATTACCCCTAGACTAAAGCTGCTGTGCTTCTACCCACCCAAGTTTGAATGCAAGGATTGAAAGAACCAAACTGTTTCGCCAGAACTTAAATTGCATCACAGAACATAACTCGAAAATGTTCAAAGGAACTGTAAAAATCCAGGCTGGGGATTTAACTCATTGTGCTGCCTTGCAAGCACAATGTCCTGAGTTCAATCCCTAGCCCTCTCCCCCCAAAAAATCCAACCTCCCAAAATGTGAAATTCACAATCCTTGGAATCCAATTAATATGGGTCAGGTAAAATAAACCCATAATGAGAAAAAAAAATCAACAGAAATTGATCCAGACATGCCACAAACAATAAAATTAGTAGATGAATGGACTAAAATATTATAATTATTTAACTCCATGTGGGAAAGAAAGTAGAGGAAATTATAATCATGTAAAGAGAGACAAATATATGTTTCTTAAAAGACACAAGTTAAACTTTTTAAACAAAAAATAAAATTTTTCAGATGAAAACTCAGAATGGCTACTGGAATTATGATTTTATAATTATACTTTTCCCATTACTTCTACCATTATCAATACCACAAATGTAGGACTCCACTTTTGGTTCAGTTTAAAAATAGTTCTTTTTATATAAAATCCTCAAAAAGACATAAAATGTGCATCTAAGCCAACAATATAGAATAATGTTTGCATAGTGAAAATATGTTAGCTGCATTTGCTGTTGGTATTATAAAGAATATGCAAAACATATTAAGCCAACCATAACTTCTATTCAGAAGAGTTTAAAGTCCAATGAAGAATGAAAAATTGGGTTCTGTGGCTTCATTTCTAAGCTCACTGCCGCATAAATTAAGGAAAAACTGTATTTACAAGCACTGTTCAGACTGTGGAATAAAAATGGCAGTTTCTAGACCACTGTCAGGATCGGTGATACCAGTATTTTAAAAAATTCATTGGTAACCTGCCGGGAAGAATCCAACCTTAAAAAATATAGGTGAGGAGAAGGGAAGAATCAAAGAAGAAGAAACAGGACCAAAGAAGAAGCCATCATGAAAAGCAGGCATGCTTTAACGAATGTGAGGAATATGTTTTGTAGGACATGTGAACCTCTGGCTGAGCAAGTGACAACACCAGAATGCAATTAAAATTCAGCCAAGAGTTCAGTGAGTGGTTCCACACTCACTGTGCAGTGTCTGCACGACACTGTACCAAAGTACTTTCCTTTTCGTTCAGAAGCACAAAATACGATTGAATTGATGGATGCAGGTACATAAATAATTTTATTGTAAGTCAGACCAACAGCTGCAGTAATGAAGACACAATAGCTGAAGGAGTAAAAGAATAATTGGAGCTCGGGGTAGAAAACAGGAGGAACTGGCACATAAAATGTGACATTTCAACTGTGTTCTAAAAGATAATAGGGATTTTATAATGCATAAAAGAGGATTAGATGGTTATTCTTCACTTAATTGCTCGCTCCTTAGCACTACCATTCATTATCTGTCTCTTGGCCTCTTACTCTGTAACCAATACACTACCTCGCTTGGCCATTCGCGGTGGTTGGCTAGAACCTGGTACAGTTTGGCCAAATACGATACAGTACTGGCTGGAGATGAGGGAGGGACTATTTCTTCACTGGTCCTTGTGTGGTTCTGGCAGGGGTTACAGCACTGTATACAGCTCCTACTGATGCCCCTTTCCCATGGCTCCAGCCCTTACTGAGCTGTGAAAACATTATTTCATTCCCTTGACATCTTTGGACCAAGGACCTGGAGAAGGTGAGCACTTCCCACTCTGCTAGTCTGTGGGTACATCAGCCCCTCTTGTGGTTTCCCTTTACCCTGACCATCTCTCTGTAAATAGTCCTTTCACTTGAGCCATCTTCTGAGTTACAGCTAGTCCTAGTCAGTAAAGATACAAAGATGAGTATGATTCAAGAACCATGTAATCAGAGAGCTGCATTTTGGGAAACGTAATAGCATTAGGAATTTAGGATAGAGGAGAATAGCTCTGGAGAATTGAAGCCAAATGTGACAGCCTCACTAAGGAATACGGACTCTGTTTTGGTAAGAGACATCCATAGTGGTTATTGAATTGCTACTGTCAGATCCAGAAAGATCTTAGCACATGGAAAATAGCATAAAAAGAAGAGATTGGAGGCAGGGAGGCCAGAAAAGAATTTGTTTTAATAAGGTCCTAAAAATGGAGCACTGATTGGTGATAGGGGAAATGGGTTTGAAATGAGTGAGCAATAAAATCTATAGGGTTTGACAAATTGAGAGGCAAAGCACAAGGGATTTCTTTTAAAGATTACTTCTAGGCCTCCAGCGTTAGAGCAAGAGAAAATGGTGGCCTCATAAACACAGTGAAAGACATTCTTAGAATTTGGAACATAATGAGTTTGATTTGAGCCAAATGAAGTGTTGAAAGTAAGGCACTGCAGAGCTCTCACACAGATTCCCTGCAAAGAGCTGGAAAACTCGGGCTGTGTATTAGGGATGAGGTAAGAACTCAAGATAAGAAAGATACTGTGGATTTGTGTGTCTCATTCTTAGCAGCACTTAAGAATCACTTGAGGAGTAATGAAAAAAATAATGATCGGAACACAGCTTAAATTTTATTTCTGATTTACTGGTATATATCTAATCAAATTTAGGAGGATTTAATGCTTATTTTGTTTTGTTTCTTTTTGAGAAAGGGCCTTGCTTTGTGCTTTAGGCTGGCCTTGAACTCACTACGCTGTCTGGGCTGCCTCAAATTCCAGTGATCCTACCTCCTCAGCCCCCAAACACAGGAATTACAGACTACCCCCCCATGCCTAGTGTGGGAGTATTTTTAGAGTCCCTCGATGATTCATAGGGGCACACAAATTGAGAAACACTGATCCAGAGCAAAGCAGAAACAGCTAAGACACCAATATTTAGGGAATGGACAAGAAGATGATAAATAGCACAGTAAATAAAAGTGACAGATAAAGATAAAGGCAATAAAGAGAATTTTATTGGGAGAATAAATAAGCATATAACATGCCACAGACAGAAAAATAATTCATGGAGGCCATTGTTTGTACATAGGAGGTGATTACTGACCCTGGAAAAGCAGTGTTAGCAGTTGCAGAGTCCAGTGCAATTGACCAGGAGTTACACTAGACAAGAAAGCAGAAGGAATGTACATTACTCTCACAAGAAGTTGAGTGTAACAGGTAGGTATTTTAACTACTTTCTTGGCTGTTGGGACAAAATACTAGACACTTACAACTGAAGAAAGGAGAAGTATTTGCTGGCCCACAGTTTGTGGAGGTTTCAGCTCAAGTCAGCTGGCTCCATGGCAGAGGTGAAGGGCAGAGGAGATCACTCCAGGCCTGACGGCATGAAGCAGAGCACAGGCAGAGGAGGAGGGAGAGACCCTTCCCGGCCACACCCCCAGGGACCACCTCCTCCAACCCGGCTTCACCACCCAAATCGCATTTGGCTATAAACCCATCAGCCGACTAATCCACAGATGGATCATGGCCTCATGATCCAATTACCTCCCCAAAGCCTCAGAGTGCAGCAGCAGGCTTGTGGGGGAACATCTAGATATAAACTGAAACAGCAGAAGAAAGCAGCAACTTAGGAAGAAAAATATTGAAAGTTTTAAGGAACTTTAAGATGAGTATATGAGGTGACTAAGGGTAGGAGACATTAAAAGAGAGAATGAAAATTCACATCCAGAGGGGATATTCTAAGGGCAGGATCCTGGAGGAAGGTCATTTTTCTCAGAAAGAGAGGAGAGGCATGAATGACTACACAGAACAAAGAAGAGACAGGGAGAGGAGAAAGGCACAGAACATGTGGAGAGATCTTCGTTTACCAGGCACATGAACTTGAAGCTCTCCCAAGTCACCACATTCAGCAACTGAATGTGCTTTTCAAGGACAAAGTTTGTCGTGTGGGATGATAAGAATAAAAACTTAGGCCTTATCTGCCCAATTTCAGCCATATAGTCACCTTGCTCCTCCAGTATTACTAATTAATGGTCCTTTAAAGCTTGGCCTGCATTTAAATGCTAAATGCTAGCTGACTGGAAAGAGATTTCGCTAACGATAATATTTCCTTAGTTTAGTGTAAAGGGAAGAGCTACGGAAGATCATTTAAGAAAGAAAAAAAGCCTATTATTGAGAATCCTCCATTAGTGAGGGCAAAGGGAGATGGGGCTGCAAAAATATGGTGTTTAATGGTCCAAGTTAATGGCAATCAATAAATATTTAGGAAGTAGATTGAGCCTGCATATTTTTAAGTTTCTCCTTTAAATGTAAAAAACAAAAATGTAACTTTAGATAGAATATCTACCAAGAACCACATCGCTTCTCTCAACAATGCCTGGGCAAGTGTGTGAGCTCAGGGAGTGTGAGCGGAGGATTGAGCCATCCTACAGTGCCAGCCCTTCTGTCAGCACCTGGGTTGTATGGTCCAGGCAAGCAGGCTCAGAACTGGATGGCTTCCAATTTTCCAGATGGCAAATGAGACCCTGCAAATTAAAAACTTGTGACACTGGCTGTCGTTTCCTCTGGGAAACACTTTGCCCAATTGGAGTCAGTAACTTAGAAGCAGCTAACGTGGATTTCCTTCACTGCTATCTGAATAAAGCAAGTTGGAGAGTGGGGATGCAGCAAGGAAGGGCAAGGACCTGACCAGTTTGCCTGAATGAGTCTTGGGGGACTCCAGAGAAAGGATCCTCCCAGCTGCTAAAATCTCCTGGGAGTGGAAGGGTAGATGAGGTTGTAGAAGGCCAATAAACTGGTATAAAATCATGGCAGCTCACCTACTTGTCTCTCCACAGCAGCAATATTAAGCTATTATAAGCTATTTCCAAAGCCATTCTGATCCCTTGCCATAGACTGCTGAGCCACGATTTTAATCAGTCACATTATTCACCCAGTTTATCATTTATGTCTGGCCCACTGAATGTGTCCTGTCCAAAATTCATGTTGTCATTTATCCCCATTTTGAAGGTGCTAAGAGGTGGGACCTTTGCCGAAGTGATTAAGTCATAGGTTCCCCCCCACAAACCCGCGGATGTACTGAGCCTCACAAAAGGGCGGGAAGAAATTAGCATGAGTCCTTTAGTCCTTCCACCTTGCTCCATGTGAGGAGCCATTGTTCACCTCTTCCATCTTGTGAGAATGCAGCAAGGCCTTCACCAGCCACCAAACTCCAGCGTCTTGATTTCGGACATCCTAGCTTCCAAAACTGTGAGAAATACACTTCTCTTATCTATATATTCTCCAACTTGCAGCACAGTATTTTGTTGTGGCAGAAGAAGAAGGCTAGGAAAACTACTTTTAAAAAAAACAGATTTGGTATGAGAAATTGAAGGTGCAAATGAGGTTCAGAATGTCTGATATAGGTATTGTGAAATAGGAAGAAAATGTTCAAAGGGAAAGAGAGGCAGGGGAAAGTACAGAAGGGAAAGAAAAAACTTCAACGGTAAAAACAAAGAAATGGAAATAAAGCTTATGTATATAGGAAGTGGGGGTTTTAGGAGGCCAGGAAAAAGGGGGAAAATGAGACTCAAGATATATGATGTATAGGTACGAATTCTCAATGTTGAACGTGGTCACTTTGTGCATCTGAAATGTACCAATAAGCTCAACAGAGGAAACAAAAACCTATTTGAGGTGATCAGGCCACCTTTCTTGAACAAAAAACAGTTGCTTTAAGTAATTTGGAGGCTGGATTCTGTTTTATATCACTTGCCACTGCAGTGTCAGCTCCGAATACTGCCTGGCACACAGGGAAGCTGGTGCTCACTATTTACTAAGGGTTTGGAGTCCGCCTGTGTGATGCTTCCTAGTCATGTTTCAGCATGTTATTTTTGCCTGAAAACTCCCTTCTCATGTGCTTTAAGGTACTACCATATTATTCATATTCTTTACATGAAATAGTCAACATTTGACGTTACAAGAATCACTACATAGACACACAGACATGTCACTAATCTTCCAACAGACTGTTTTTGCCTAAAGCTCTGAGAGTATTTTAACGTAGGTGACCTGAGGAGGCATATTCTGAAGCTCCAGGGATTCCTGACTTCTTTTTCCTAAATAAATAACCCTCCAGTGAAATTGTTATGGCTAGAAGACCTTCAGGGGTGAAAGCGCCTGACATTTACTGGATATGTTTCTTTAGGGAGCCTCCATTTCCCTCTCATGTTCTTCTTTCTTACACCCTGGACAGATGGAAACAAAGCAAACATTTCCATTTCATCTCCTTTCTAAAAGGTCAGAATGGGACAGAATCAGTAGCAGAACCCACACCTTCAGCTTTATCTCAGCTTTCATGTTTTCACCACTGGCTCTCTGTGCCCGGTGGCTGGGATTAGAGAAGATTGACCTAAAACAAGTATCAGTTACTATTCAGTCGTTCCCCTAGCAACTCATCTTCTTAATTCACGGTCATCCTGACTTGATAGGGAGCTTCTTAAACAGCAACAAGCATTGTAAACTTCACCTTGTATAGGCTCTTTCATGCAGTAGCTCTACTACAAAATGCTTTGCCAACTTAAGAGTTGCAGAATTACTGAGCAGTGCTTTTGAATTAAATAAGTAACAGCTGATACTAATAATTAACTAAATTTATGATCTAGAAGAACTGTCACAACCGAGGCGGCTCTACCTCTGCCCCTCATCTCCCTGTGTTTTCCTGCTCCTTCCTGCTTTGGCAACAGCCACCAAGTAAAGTGCTGAGATTGTCGCATTAGTCACCATAAAGTCAAGTCATTCTTTTGCTCTATAGTTTTAGTACCTTATTATACCAAAAACTTCCAGCCATTTTGAATTTGCATCACCCCATTGTTGTTTAATTTCACAACTGCTTCCCCTGGCGTGATACACTTGATGGGAGGAGTCGGCTAAGATTCAAATATCTTGAGAATTTGCAATACATTCAGAAAGACTCTTCCTTTCCCATGCTTGGTAGCTTCACAGGATATTCTGCCCTCCCCAATAACTAGAAAGAATTCAGGAATATTATTTTGTGAAACTGTTTTAAAAACTCATGCACCTTTAGTCAGGCATGACAGCACATATCTATAGTCCCAACAATTAATCAATTCAGCACACAAATTCAAGGCCAGCTTAGAAAACATAACAAGACTGTCAACAAAAGAAGTAAAAATCTAGGCAGCTTGGATAACACAGAATGTTCATTTTATCACATGTATGAATCTCATCTCTCCAGTTACAGACCCGTAACCTCTAATAGCAGGAAAATGGACTTTTTTAACAATCAAAAACCTGGTGAGCAAAGCTCTTCCCAAATTTAAGACTTTTTCTCAGAATCCAGAGGCACTTTGAACTTAGAGGCTTTTTATACGGTCTGCTGCAGCATGTAGGATAATTTTCAGCGAGCTCTATGCTGTGGTAAAATTGCCAACTTACCTGAGTGAAATGTATCTTAATAACACTCCATGCCAGGGATGGGGCCCTAGACCGGAAGCAGCAGTAACAGTTTATGCACCTTTTATTATTGCATAAAAATGATTAACTGGCAACTTATTACTAGGTTAAGATATCACAATAATTAAAATGAATGTAATAATCTAGCATTGCCAGACTTCTTTGGGCCACCTGAGAGTGACAGACACAGTTAGCCACCTCCCCTCGCCCCCTGAGTCTTCATGGGAACTCACTTCTTTCTGTAATACCTCCCTAGAGAGAGGCTCAGGTCTGAGTCCTATCAAGCTTGGAGCTGGTACTGGAAACTAAACACATCACATTCACAGTGAGCTATGTCCTCATCACCGCCTCTTCCCTTTTTAAAAAAATTTTTAATGTGACAGAATGTCACTAAGATACCCAGGCTGGGCCCAGATTTATGAT